>JAXGGA010005235.1:2500-80047 GCA_038373865.1 Uloborus plumipes
CGAAATACAAGATAATTATGTAGACTTGGAAGGAGTTCATAGTTCAGCTACAAAAACTGCAAAAGTTGGTAACTATGTATTTGAAACTTACATCAAAGAAAGTTATAAAGTGGCATGTATGTAGCTCTAATTTTTGTAATTTGAAAGAAAGAATAGAAATAGCTTGATTCAAATAATCATTGGAATTATTACTGAGTTATGAAGTGATAACAATTCTCTCTCGGCCAAGTTTAAATAAATGCTGTCGTTTATAGTGTTTACCAGTGGCCTACTCAGGGGGTGGGCTGATAAGGCCGAAATGATAGGGCTGCATCCCCCTCCGAAATTTTCAGAAAAATGTTTAAAATTTAAGCTGAAATCGTTGATTTTTATTTTTATTTATTTATTTTTTTTTTGATGAAATCAAGACATGTTTTTTTTTTTTTTTGAAAAGAAAATTGAGTATGAGACAAAATAAAAGAAAAGGGAAAAAAAGTAAATTCCTTCATCTTCATCTTCTTTTATCTTTCCATTTTACTGCATGTGATGTGTATGGCTATCTTATAATCCAATTTTGTTGACATTTATTCCAAATATGTTTCAGAAGCACCGATTAATGCTTTTTCATTCATCTAATTCTGTTAAATAAATTTCAACAAATGTTTGATTGAAACCCGATGTTAGAAATATAGTAAAATAAATATCAAAATTCATGCTATATATAAGCTCAAATTAGCGAAAATATTGCATGCACTTATTTCAGGAATACTTCTTCAACAAAGAAAAATTTTCAAATTTCAATTTTATCATTTTCTATTTTCATCGAAACGCTTTACTTCTCAACAATAATTATAATGAAGATAAAAAAAATTCTCTTTATGATGTATTTTTGTCAGCTGAAATCAGCATTGATATCCGAAATTCGAAACATTTACTTTTCTTAACTACATTTTGTGAGGTGCCCGCCACTTCCTCTCAAAGAGTCGGCTCAGCCCCCCCCCTCCCCCTTCTTGAATGATTTGTCTGCGTACGCCGCTGGTGTTTACACTTCATTTTTTTTTGACCTATAATGTTTGTCAAGTTATCAAAATTGATCTTGATCAAGTTCAAGTATATTATGTTTATTTGACACTACTTTATAGGAATGTTGGACGGAAGGTCCAAAACCAAAAGGTCAGCGAACAGAAGATCCACGTCCAATCGGTCCGAAGGATAGAAGCACGCGGACCTTTTGGACGTGGATCTTCTGTTCGTGGACCTTTTAGCCGGATCCTACTTTATAGATATGGCACTACAACACATAGGTTAAGACTTTCAATAAATTTTCAGATGTAATTGTTCAGTTTTTGTTTTATAATTTTCCATCAAATCACAAATGAATGAATTTACAAAAAATATTACATAGTAAAAATTTTCCTCCTTTATCAAAAAAGACCCCTTTTTTTTAGATCAGCGGTTCTTAACCGGTGGTCCGGTAGACCGGCACCGGTTGGCAGGGACTGATTACTGAATAGGCCAACTAGGCCGCAGCCTTAGGGCCCACTCACGATTGAGGGGCCGCCAAAAAGAAGAAAATAAAATTCGATAGTCTATGACTAATAATTCGTTTTATCGACGACATTACGTTAAAATTGAAAACGGATTCATTTATGGCGTGTCCAAAAGAATGTAATTGGCCTAGGGCCCGTTGATATTCTTAATCAGGCCCTAGCTGTTTGGCAGAACAAATTTGACTGTTCCCTTAGAGTCATTTTTTTGGATCATCCACTTAAAAAATGTCAATTTTCATCTATCAAAAGACGATCGTATGAAAAATAATAGACATCGAAAGTTAAAACACTGTAATGCTGCCAATTAGTAGCAATAATAGTAAATAAACGCATCGAAACGTAAACGTGACATGTGAAATTTTCTTGCTTGTCTATGATTTTTAGCTATGTTAATTAGTTATATGCCTGACTACTCGGTAGCAATTATTACTTATGTTCGCTCTTCAAGTTCTGTTTTGAAAAGCGGTATACAGTTAAGTAAGTTTTCATCTATATATTAATTTATTTATTTGTTATTTTTATTATTCTGTAAAAAGAGAGAAAAAATTCATTTCCAATGAAGAAATTTTTTTCACTAGTATTTAATGGCCCTTTTATCGAAAGTTTTTTTTCCCCTTTGAATCGGGGAAAAAAACATGTTTTATCTATCCGCATATGAAGGACCCCCCCCCCCCCCCCCAAAAAAAAAAAGAGGAGAAAAAGACAAGAAAAGAAGAACATCAAACAATCGGGTTTTGTTCAAAAGCTCTTGACGGTCCGCTGGTCAAAAAAGGCCGAGAACCGCTGTTTTAGATTACCTTGCTTCAAATTTAAACAAAAGATGAGTGACCTATTTTCCTTTTAGTTTAGATTAAGTGGGACACCCATGCGATGTTTTTAAAAATAATCGCTAAAAAAAGCAAAGCATTATTTTGGAAAATAATGGTGGACTTTTGTTCATTTATAACGTCCAAGATAAAATAAGTCAATAAGTTTAAATTCTTGTGTTTAAAAACTTTTATGTAAGGCTTCAAAAACGAACTGTTCTAAAAAGCGGGCCCACTTAACCCAAGCAAATTGAAAGGCAACAAACCATCGGGTTTACGTTGGGGAAAGGTTGAAAATGCATCGCAACGATTGGATTAACGTTCGGTTGGAAATCGGTTCTTTTTATAACACTTATCCGATCATTCGAATGATCGGATGAGCGTTTAAAAGGAACCGAATTCCAACCGAACGTAAATCTAACCTTTTCCCAACTTTCAAACCTATTTCACCTTCATGCCAAACTTGTTTCAAGCTCGTTGCTGATTTGCTAGTGGGTGACGCATGCGTAATGGAAGGCTGTAGAGGGCTCGGTGGGGGTGAGGGATGCACAGTAGAGCCATTTATTTTCATTCCAATGACAGAATTTCTCCGGATCACACGTGGTTGCCGTAGCTCGAAACGAGTGCTCAATCTTCGCTGTGTATTTTTAATCTCCCAAAGTAAGGGAAGAACTTTATGAATGCTTTGAATTTCATGTTTTTCCTCTATTTAGAATGGGTACTTTTGAGTGTTGTGTGATGGTTTTTTAATTGGTTATCTTGTTCTTTAGTATATTATATGCTATGTTTGATTTAGCAAAAAGCAAAGGGGGTTGTTACTCTTTTTTTAAAGTTGAGAATAGTTCTAATTATATAAGTTCCACACGTGTTGCATAGAAATAAAACAGTATCTTTTAATGATTGTTTTCTTGTTGAAAATAACATTGAAACTCCTTTCGTATGAAAAAATTAAGTTGAAAAAAAAAAAAGGCTAAGTTGTGCATTTTTGCAATATTCAAAACTAACCAACTCCATTTCGCATCATTAACTTGTTTTGAAGATACAGCTGAATCCTTGTGTTTTTTTAGAAGCGAATATTATTTAATTTTACGAACTTTTATATTTTCTGTTTTTTTTTATATCATATTTGCATCAGCTCTTCTGCTCTATGTCCATGGATTTTCGTTTTTACACTGGCGAGACGAAGAAAAAATACTAGTTGGGTTATTTTTAATGGCAGGATTTTATATTCTGTCTTAAGAATAATCTTGCTGGTGATGAATATTTCCTGAAAAGAAAAACAGATGCGAGAAGTAATTATTCAAACGAGGAGAAAAAAAAGGTAAAAGTTTCTTTGTAAATCAATATTTAAATTTTTTGTGTTCATATGTATATTGAAATAATGCGAGAAAATGTTGGTTATCCGTTGTTATTTACATCGGAATAACGTTTGGAATTGATTGGTTCGCTGTTGTTTTTACATTGGAACAACGTTGGAAAAACGTTCAGATAACGTTGGAAACCAACCGTTGTATAAAGGCCGGGATCCCTAGAATCGTCGCTGACGCCGGGCGCGACGCACGCTGGAATCAGAACCAGTTTGATTGGGGCGTGACATGAAGCGACGTCACTCTGCGGCTCAGGCGCATGCGCAGAAGGCGGCGGCGTCTGTCGCCTCGCCAGAGATCGACGATTTCACTCCTAGGAAACCGGGCCTTAACCGTTTTCCGACGGTGCACATTGACGTATGTTCTATTCTAACGTAAGAGACCGACGTTGGTCTAACGTAAGGTTATAACGTTGGTCCAACGCTCGTGTGCTAGCTGGGAAAGCTCCATCATTACTTTAAATAAAACAATAAGTTCTTACCTCTGTGATGCGGAAATGAATTTTTAATTTAAGCTGCACTTTCTTCTTCATATACGAGTACGTGCCTAACTCATCAGATCGAATTTTAGGTTGTGTCATGCCAATAGTTAAAATCATTCAACTGTCCGATGACTTTTGGTCTTTTGGAATCCGACACCATCCTATATGGTCAACAGACACCGAGTGAAAGCAGCGCTATTGAAAAAATTCGTCCCGTCCGAAGACCTCCCCATCCCACATTTCCTTTGAAAATTTCCGACAGCCTTAATCCTCACCGCGCCGATTGGCTTTCAGGACAAAAAGTAGCTATATACAATCACCCAGGGCCTAAGAACATGACAACCACCACCTGCGGGCAATGTATGACAGGAAATCATTAGAAAGGGGCAATTTAGGCGATTTATTGGCTTGTCACCATCGAATAGCCATCGGAAAGTGTCTCTTCTCAAATGACATCGAATGTTTGTTTGTTTAAAACATGCTGCTTGCGATTTTCGTGTGGGGTCTGATCTGTTTGGAAAAAAATAAGATTTCTCCTTTTTAACCTGAACAAAAGTAACTTTCCTCAGAACTAAAGTACGCGTAAGGGATGCAGCAAGATGAGGGATAACGATAACGATGTAGCGTCCCTAACAACAAGGGAAGAGAGAGCTTCGGAAATTTCTAGTGCCAGCCAGCAGTCTGACCACCTGCGGAGCGCGCGCCTGTGGGTCTGGGAACATAATGGCCTGGCTGAAGCGGGGACTGTTTTGAAGTCCGAGGGCTTTGAAGTACCCGTGGCTGCGATTTTTTGATCTCGAGTCTTCCCGCGGTCCTGCGGCTGAAGTTCGGACTTCTTGGAGCCTTGATTCCAGCCAATGGGATCCCTTTTTAGGGGTTCGGGCGATCGTCACACCAAATTGCAACGAATCCGAACTTTTGGGAAGAGTGACGACACGCCTTCATGTCCGAAAGTTGAGAGAACATTTTTCTGAATGGACACTCTTGGTCTTGCATCCGAAGTGCCAGGGCGCTCTTCAGCGTTCCTGCTGATATGAACGAAGAGCTCACCCTGAGCTTGACTAGGAGACTGCCGACGATCTCCCCGAAAGGAACTCTCTTACTACGACTATGAAAGCTGATCCATATAAATTTATATTTTAATTAATGTAACCGAGATATTTTGTTTAACCAAGAGTAATAACGCATTAAAATAAAATTAATCTGTTTATCGAGTTGTGGCTTCCCTTATGCATCGCACCTAGAGGGGAAATACGCTACAACGATGGCGTTCCACTGCAATGAATAATGAAGATGTTTTAGATTTTTTTTTTTTTAAGAAACATATTATATTGCGTAGATTTTTTCTTTTTCTGTCGGAGTCAGAAAACTTTTTGGCAGTCGATTTCTGTCGAAAAATTTTGCTGTCAGAAAAATTTCCCCGACGAACTAGGAATTTTCCCCGACGGGGGGGGGGGGGGGGGGCAAAGCGCCGCCACTGATTACAGCCATAAGTTAAAAGTTGTCAAGCGTAATTCTGTGTTCTTTAACCGCCTTATTCACCGTTAACCAAGCGTGGTTAAATCGGCATTTAACCCGGAGTTACCGCCTACTTCGTATTCGCCGTCAACTTTTAACTACGCTCTGACAGGTTTCCGAAACCACGCTCTAGGAGCAAGGTTAAATGCATGGTTTGTTCTCTGAGCATGCGTAATACATGTAAACATTAATAACATAAGTCAAAGCAATGGCGGAAATAGGAGCTCTACGATTGCTTCGATTTCCACGTTTTCACCCACGATTCCGAGAAACCCTTATTATATTCTTTTTTTTTATGACAAATATTTCGTTAGTAATGGGTTGTGGGCTGTGTTAATTAATTTTCAATAGCAAGAGAGCACTACTTTCAGTAGTAAATCATGTGACTTTTTTTAACCTATAGGATGCTTGGTTTGCTCGCGCAATTGAGTTACCTCGAAGTTGGGTAACTCCGGCGTTAATTTTGCCGGTGAATACCAAATTTTTAACCCCGTAGTAACAATCTCAACCCCGAGTTATTGAACCTCGTGGTTTCGGCCTCGGGGCTTGGATAACGGTGAATTAGGAAGTAAGTCACTCTCTCTCTAGATTATTTTTGCTCCCATTGCATCAAATTTATCGAATCATTAATTTGTCTATGGTTGAGCTTCAAAATATAATTGCAGTGTATGTGTGTGTGGCTGCCGCTTTTTTCGTCACGTTTGTTCTAAACAGTTTTGATTCAATAAAGCAGGATTTTGTTCCTTTTTGGCGATTTGATATTTGAGGTTGCTAATTCAATTAAGGAACGCCGGAGAATGATTTTGTTTACTGTTGATGTCAAGGAGGTTAAAGGGGAGGAGCTAAATCTCTGCTATCTAAAAGTGGCAACGAATTCTCACCGCCACCAGAGGACGCTGCTCGACAAACGCTCCCTATCTCCTACGGGAATCAATGAAAATAATACTGAATCTGTCATCTTTTTAAATGCTGCTATGGGAAAGAAAAATTTTTTTTTTCAACTGGATTTTGGTGTAAATCTTCGATTGACATTATGAATTAAATATGATTTGCATCCCACGAAAATAGGTGCCGTATTCTTTGAAAAATAGGTTTAATCGAATGCACTTACCAACTTGCCAAATCTGACAGAATCTGTCATTTTTTAAAGCTGTTGCCAAGAATATTTTTTTATTAGAATTTTGCTCAAACCATCGATTAACATTATGAACTAAATATATTTAAACTAATAATTATTATGTCTACTAAATATATTTAATTAATAACAAAATTAAATACTGACATAATTAATTTTTTGCCTCATGCTTAATTTGTCAACAATTTAGAGAACTGATTCTCAGCAAAAATTATATCGTACAATGCAAAGAAAATGTCACATACAGTCGCATATATGTCAAATTTGGCAAGTAGCTAGATGCGGTCGATTAAAAGCTGTCTTAAAAAACACGGCAAAATTTTAGTGGGATCAAAGTCATATTTAGTTCATAATGTTAATCGATGGTTTACACCAAAATCCAGTTGAAAAAAAAATTTCTTTCCCATAGCAGCATTTAAAACGATGACAGATTCAGTATCATTTACATTGATTCCCGTAGGAAATAGGGAGCGTTTGTCGAGCAGCGTCCTCTGGCGGCGGTGAGAATTCGTTGCCACTTTCAAACTAGCGCATCCGTAGTACATTTCTCTCCTTCTTTCTACTCCGTGGTTGATGTATATGTTCGGCAGACGGATAGAGATACTCAGTTAAAAACTGGTCGTTTGATTAATGTAGGACGAACTATAGTTATTTTTAAACAATATTTGAAGACTGCAAGTATCCCCGTAGATTCCAATGCTAAAAGCAGTAACTAAGCCTAAGGATAACAGTTGGTGAGATTTCAGGGTTACACTGCTCCCTATTAAGATTGGAGGGTTTCAGCTAAAACCTATTCAACTCCCCCTCTCACCATTTTTTGTTTGGGATTAAAATAATTATATTTCCTTTAGCACTCCAATAGACTCCCTGGTACTCGGCCTCTCCACTTCAGCACCCGTTCCTGTTTAAATCTGGCAACACAACAGCGAATGGACACCTTGACGGTGGCGGGAATATCGGATCCAGCAGGGCAGAGAATATCACGTGACTACACGGCAACCGGAAAGCGATTTCAGTGTGGGCGTGGCTTAAAGGAAATAATAGCAGACAGCTTTCGAATCGCGTAGTGTGGATTTGAATATGGTCTAATACAAAATAATTCAAATATAATAAAGACGAAATTAAGCACAATTAAGAATGCCAGATGCAATATTTTACGAAAACGAGTAGTATCTTTCACATGAAAATCCAAAATTGATTTTTCTGTTCTTTTTCGCAACTTAATTTTGTTTCAGAATTTTAATTCCGGTTTATTTTGCTCATTTTCAATCGTTTTGTTTAACTCGAAAAAAATCTTTTGTGTAATAGAGAAGTTAAATTCTAATTTGCTTTAAAAAAAATAATGAATAAAATTCATCACCACACCAGGATTTAAAAAAAAATATTTTTGAAAAAAAAAAATTGAACCGACTTCGGAACTTCACTCAGAAAATGCTCTAAAAAGTAAAAAATAATTTTATTCTTTGAACTCCATCGATACTACATTTAAACATAAGTTTTGAAGTCGGCGCAAAAAAAGCCAAATAGAATCATTCGAAACTATAAATATAAATTTAAATGAATCCAGGTTCTTTATTCGCATTCGCATTCATTGAAAAATACATATACAAATATTCAGCTCTCAATTTTCAATGATTTCTCTGAAAATGTTGGCAAAATATAGTAAACATCATTTTACCTATAGTTTTTGCGCCGACTTCAAAACTTATGTTTAAATGTAGTATCGATGGAGTTCAAAGAATAAAATTATTTTTTACTTTTTAGAGCATTTTCTGAGTGAAGTTCCGAAGTCGGTTCAATTTTTTTTTTCAAAAATATTTTTATTTTAATCTTTTTAGTGTAAATGTACATATGAAATAAGGTAATGTTTCCATTGCAAAACTTCACCTAATTTTCTTAAGTAAATGCTTCATAAAATAAACTATGTAAGAAAAAAAAAAAGAAGGAATCAACGCATCTAAAATTTTAAACGATTGACACTAAAAATAATCCTTGTTATTCTCTGGTATTTATTTGTGTACTAGTTTAATTAAAGGCTAAATATTAACGGCTTTTCAACCAATTTATGTTTCAAAACAACACTAGATTCTAGCAGTTCATAAAATTTCACGACGCATTACATAGGTGGCCCGCTAAGGAGTTTTATGTTTGATTCAGTTAAGCCTTCATTTACAATTTTCATGATCATTATAATAACTGTTTCATATTAATCACGTTCTGTAACAATGGATTTCATATTTAATCATTTAGGACAAATCACTTTAAATTTGAGCAAAAATTTGGTGATTTTCCTCATTTTCTTCAGAATTCCTTTATCAAACCTTATGTAAATTAAGACTAATAAAACCTGAAATATTACGAATCAATCAGTACCTGGTACGACTTTCATTTCGTTGGAGTTCTTGAGAAAAATGCAGGACATAGAAAGATACTCGGTTTAAAATTTTCAAAAAGACCACAGAAAGGAATTTCATCATGCAATCCAGAGAAGCCTGGCGATCAAAATAGTCATTATTACGATTACTGTGATCCCAATTTCTTTTTCGAAAGATTTCTGCAGGTTCCCGTTATCGAACCCGGATCACGAGAGGATGGGACCAATCGGAAAAAAAGACCTTTCTAACAAAAAAAGAATTTTTGAAATCGGTCCAGGCGTCTTCGAGTAATCTTGGAACATACCGAAAAAAAAAATTTCTCCGACGAATTGTATAACCTCCTCCTTTGTTGAAGTCGGTTAAAAAATAAATATAAAGGAAAATAAAGTTGAACTACATTGAAAATCAAAAATTATATTAAAAAAAAAGAAAAGAAAAAAAAGACAAGCTTTTCTCGACTTGTGTACTTTTTTTTATCGAATACATTATGGAATAACAATTTGGTTTTATGAAGTTAAAAATGCAAGACAACGTGTCTACAAGTACAAATAAAAGGTTAAAAAAGAGTTAGAAAACTCTAGCAGATAGCTATTTGGGGGCTATTATGAATGAAGCCCCATCATCAGTGCAAAAAGATGATGGTTCACCGACACCAGTCAAGTGAACCAATAGCTATCTGCTAGAGTTTTCTAACTCTTTTTTAACCTTTTATTTGTACTTGTAGACACGTTGTCTTAAAGTTGGTTTTATTTCTTGATTCATTTAGGCAGGGTGTCAATGATTTAAATCAATTGATTTAAACCAGTGATTTAAATCAAATGATTTTTTTTTTTAAATCATTGATTTAAATCATTTTTCAACTTAAGCTTAGAAATCTTCCTGATTTTTTGATTGTCATAAATTCTGTTTTTTGCTTAGTTTTAGTTTCTGTTTTTTGCATAACCTTTCTTCCTAAAATTGATTTTTGTCCTTATGGTTTTCTCTCACTTATTTAATACTTCTATCTATTCATTTTTTCTCTCCTTACTCAATCTAATTATTCACATTTTTAGGCAATGGAGACTTTTAAATTATATTCGGCATTATTATTATTATTATTAATTTTTTTTTTTTTTTTGAAATTGATAAGGAAGTTAAAAGGCAATACACGAAAAGATGGTAGATGGTTGTGTATCTTTTGATTTTTTTCTCATAAAACACTTTTCAATTTAAGATAGTTAAGTAATGTTGAAAAAGAGAAATTTGCTGGAAACTGCTAACACGTTTTTCAAAGTTACGAGAAATCATATTTTCAATGTAAAAATAAATAAATAAAAGAGCATATTAATTAAAAGACATGTAGCAATGTCCAATTTATTTATTTCCTTCTGTTGTTATGTTTTTTAGTGTGTTACTATGTCATCTGTATTATACTTATGATTTAAATCATATGCATTTGTATTAAAATCGTTTGCATTGAATGTTATGAAAATTTTTTGGTGACATAATAAATGAAATTTTGTTTTGAAATTTTTAACAATATCAATTTTATGCTTACTAATATTCATAAGTATAGCTAAACAGTTACGAGAGTTTCTGAAGTCTTTTTTTTTTAAATTTTTTTAATATAAAAAATCGATTTAAATTTTAAAAAAATCAGATTGAAATAAAAAAAATCTGATTATTTTGATTTTTTCAAAAAAATCATTGATTTTTTTCACATCCTGCATTTAGGATGTAAGGATTAATAAGTACTAAACATAAACAGTGGAACTTAATTATTTGTTGCTAAAGATTCAAAATTTTGAATCTTTAACAACAAATAATTATTTTAATGCATGCTCTGATAAATTAAGCACCCTTTTTTTTGTGACTTGAAATCACTTAAGTAATCTAAATTAAGCAGTCATTAAATTACAACACACAAAAATTGCTATTTAATTTTTCATGGTTGAGAGCCAAGGAATCTGCCCCATTGGCCCTGCCCAATGCCCTCTTTTCGTCCCGTAAGACAAGGCGAGGAGTTAGTTCTTAATGCTTATTAGAATAATAAATGAATAATAATTATAAAAGTCAAATTTGTAGAAAAGGTTTTAAAATAGTAATAGTAAATAATAAATTCTTAAATTATTATATACAAATACAAAAGAAGACGAACAGCTACAGGCTCTATCCCCAGCTAGGCTGGTCTTAGTAAATTTCTCTGTACCAGGTGCAAATAGCAGTTTTATATCAGTGTTTCTTTCAGGCATCTCTCCGGGGGGGCAGTGCACCCCCGGAGAAAGTCAACTGCCCCCCCCCCCCCGGAGGAAAACTCACTTTGCACTAACATACGAAAAATAAATTAATTACAGTAAAAATAATCAAGAAATAAGAAAGTAAATATTTAACAAAAAAATATAAAAGTATTAACGAAAATTTTAAAACATACATCACGGGGAAGGAAGGAAGAAGCATCAAAGGTGATCTTCCAGTGCATTCTAGAATATGAATTTTGGAAAACTACTGGGAGGGGATTTGAATCCATTCTTTTTCCCCTGAAGTCATTAAAAATCGCCTATAGTTCGCTTTTTCTTTTTTTTTTCGGAGGGAGGGGGGTGGGGTGTGACTTCCAGGGAGAGTGCTGAGATGCATCAATTTTGATAATGTTATAAAAGATAGTCTACAAATGCGTTTTTAGGACATCAATTTTTAAAATTTCTGAGAAATTATTCGTAAACTCCATCCGTTAACACAACGTCATCAAAGATATGGCTTGAAATTGCCTAACCAGAACTTCAATTTCGAAAATGTTTTAGAAGAGAATATCAAATCGCTTTCCTTTTCCTCTACTTTTACCAAAGATTGTCGATAATTGCATTTTTATAACTAAAATTTCAAAGCTTTCGGGGGGCGGGGGAAGCACCCGAACCCAATTCTTGTCTATTTTCTCTCAAACATGGCTTTTAATTGCATTTACTGGTATTTCAATTTTGGAAAATTCTGGGAGGAAAGTCTGTGGGTCCGTTCTCTTCCCTTAACGTCCAAAGTTGGTTTACTGTTGGGCTTCCAGGACTTAAATTTCGAAAATTTTAAGAGGGAAAGTCCTAAACCCATCCTTTTCTCTAATGACATCAAAATGCACCAAAACTGCCTTTCAAGATTTCAATTTCAAAAACTTTGCCACGGTCCCGTACCACAATCTTCAATTTCGACTTTATTTTCCTCAGATTCCCTGCCAAATCCTGTCCATTTCTCTAACGTCACCAGAGATGATCAGCAATTGTGGTAGTAGGCCTTCAATTTCAGAAAAATTCTGGGGACCTCCTACCCTATTAATATTATCAAAAGTGACCTACAATTGCGTATCTAGAGCTTACGTTTCAAAAGTAGGGTTTTGAACTGCATCTCTTACATGACTTCAAAGATAGTCTATATTTGCACATTTAGGGCTTCCATTTTAAAATTTTCCTGCAAGAGTACCTATAAATTCCCTGAATGCTGTTAAATTTCACCAAAAAATTCATTTCGGACTTTAATTGCGAAAATTTGCGAGGGAAAAATCCTTTTACGCCCAGGAATTGATTCATCTTATTTCTATTTCTCTTTTTTCGTTTTCAAAACATAATCCATCCTATGCGCGTTCTCTTCATTCATTTTAGTAATAATCGTTTTCTAATTTAAGAAGCTGGATCCACTCTCTGTTTCCCAATAAAGATCTATACAACTATGTGTTAAAAAAATTGAGGGCCACCAAAATCTCATACCCAAGGGCGGATCCAGCTTCTGGTTAAGGAGGGGGTCATTTTCGGAAAGGGGGGGGGCCAAAGTGCAATTTTTGTGCAAAAATGGGGGGTTTTGGCAGTTTTTTCGTAAAATAAGTCCCAAAAATGCAATTTTTTGCTACATTTGGTCGGTTAAGGGAGGGGTCATGACCCCCATGACCCCCCTCTGGATCCGCGCCTGCTCATACCCCTCTCCATCCTTGTTAAGTCTATTAGACCTCTCGATAAACGACAGCCTTGTTTCATTATGAATTATATCATAATGGACTCTGTTTTTCTATCTATTGTCTTTTTATAGGAACGGAATAAGGAAATTATTCTCAGAAACACTGAAAAACAAACAAGTTTTTAAAGTATACATCGCCCCTCCCCAGGAAGTACAAGGGGATTTATTTAGGGAAGGGTCAAGCCAATTAAAAAGGCAAATTCATGAATTGATATTTCAAAATGTTAAGGTTTTTATTGAGCGAAGGTCGTTTTTAATATTTCGAAGGGGAGAGAGGTGGTCCATCCTTGGAAATGGCAGATCTAGCTTCTGGTTTTGTGTGAGGTCATTATCAAAAGTATGGGGGGGGGGGGGGGGGTAATTTTAGGGCTCAATCGGGGGTGGGAAAAATTATCGAAAAAAAAAAGTCCCCGAAATGCAATTTTAGGCCACCCCCATGATCCCTCCCCTCTGGAATCTCCAAGTGCCCCCCCGGAGCAAAATGTCTGAAAGAAACACTGGTTTTATATGAATACTAAAAACTAACTATTCGGCCAAATACTGACAATGTCTGGTTATCTGAATATTAACTAAGTTTTATAACATTTTTTGCAATTCTTCTTCTTCTTCTTCCGTGGCGCTACAGTCTTTGGCAGACCAAGGCCGTCTCAATAAGTTTCCGCCATTTTGCCCTGTTTGACGCAACTGATCTCCATCCACCAGCGCCAATCATTTGGAGATCTTTCTCAACACAGTCCATCCATCTAGTGTGTGGTCGACCTCTCCTTCTGGTTCCGTCTGGTTTTGAGAAGGTCACCTTTTTTGTTGGGTCAATTTTTTGCAATTACTTCTAACAATTATTTCTTATTTAACATTTAAAAGTTTTAATTTACTTAGTAGCTATTTGAGAACAGCCTTTAGTGTATAAGTTGTTAGAAAATAATAAAATTTTCTTGATTTTTTTATGCTTCTTTATTTACTTTATTAAAAAATTAGAAAATGCTTAATTAAATAATCAGATTTTTTTTATTTAAATCTGATTTTTTGTTAAATTTAAATCGATTTTTTATATATATATATATATAAAAAAGACTTCAGAAACTTTCGTAACTGATTAGCTATACTTATGAATATTAGTAAGCATGAAATTGATATTGTTAAAAATTTCAAAACAAAATTTCATTTATTATGTCACCAAAAAAATTTCATAACATTCAATGCAAACGATTTTAATACAAATGCATATGATTTAAATCATAAGTATAATACAGATGACATAGTAACACACTGAAAAACATAACAACAGAAGGAAATAAATAAATTGGACATTGCTACATGTCTTTTAATTAATATGCTCTGTTATTTATTTATTTTTACACTGAAAATATGATTTCTCGTAACTTTGAAAAACGTGTTAGCAGTTTCCAGCAAATTTCTCTTTTTCAACATTACTCTTACTATCTTAAATTGAAAAGTGTTCTATGAGATAAAAATCAAAAGATACACAACCATCTTTTCGTGTATTGCCTTTTAACTTCCTTATCAATTTCAAAAAAAATAAATAATAATAATAATAATAATAATGCCGAATATAATTTAAAAGTCTCCATTGCCTAAAAATGTGAATAATTAGATTGAGTAAGGAGAGAAAAAATGAATAGATAGAAGTATTAAATAAGTGAGAGAAAACCATAAGGACAAAAATCAATTTTAGGAAGAAAAGTTATGCAAAAAACAGAAACTAAAACTGAGCAAAAAACAGAATTTATGAAAATCAAAAAATCAAGAAGATTTCTAAGCTTAAGTTGAAAAATGATTTAAATCAATGATTTTTTTAAAAAAATCATTTGATTTAAATCACTGGTTTAAATCAATTGATTTAAATCATTGACACCCTGCCTAAATGAATCAAGAAATAAAACCAAATTGTTATTCCATAATGTATTCGATAAAAAAAAAAGTACATAAGTGGAGAAAAGCTTGTCTTTTTTTTTCTTTTCTTTTTTTTTAAATATAATTTTTGATTTTCAATGTAGTTCAACTTTATTTTCCTTTATTTATTTATTTTTTTAAATCCTGGTGTGGTGATGAATTTTATTCATTAATTTTTTTTAAGCAAATTAGAGTTTAACTTCTCTATTACACAAAAGATTTTTTTCGAGTTAAACTAAACGATTGAAAATGAGCAAAATAAACCGGAATTAAAATTCTGAAACAAAATTAAGTTGCGAAAAAGAACAGAAAAATCAATTTTGGATTTTCATGTGAAAGATACTACTCGTTTTCGTAAAACATTGCATCTGGCATTCTTAATTGTGCTTAATTTCGTCTTTATTATATTTGAATTATTTTGTATTAGACCATGCCCATTCAAATCCACACTACGCGATTCGAAAGCTGTCTGCTATTATTTCCTTTAAGCCACGCCCACACTGAAATCGCTTTCCGGTTGCCGTGTAGTCACGTGATATTCTCTGCCCTGCTGGATCCGATATTCCCGCGACCCAATTTGACATATCGAAGCTTGGATTCTATACGTAAATGAATTGGTTTGATGCTATTAAACTAATCATAAATTCTGATGCTGATTTATTTATTTTTTTAATTTAAGATGAATGTGTCTTCCTTTATGAAATATCTGTGATTATAATTGAAATTAATTGCAATGCTCTGTAATATTAAAGAAACATCAGCTGTAGCGCCAGATGCGAGAACAAAATTGAGATTCTAGTGAAGTAATGAAACTGATTTTCCTTGACGGCAGCTTTTGAACATAATCCTGAAAAGTTTCTTCGTACCAAGCCAAACTATCGGGGATGATATTGGAAGTCCGGAAACTTACGATACAAAAAGATTTGCATAATATGCTTCTGTGGAAAGTTTCTCAGTTTTTCATCATTATTTTCTTTGACTTTTGCACAAAGAGTCTTGTCATTCAACTTTTTTAATTTAAAAAGCTAGTGTTTTATCTTTAATATTTTCAAGATGTAATTAAGCGTTACACACAGGGGTCTATCATTATCAGAGATGAAATAGATGTTAAACTATATGTCTTAATTTGTCAAGACTTTAGGTTTAGTCAGCAATGCAATATAGCAAGTCACAAAGTCAACCTAATGTTGGGTTTTACAAAAGTCTACTTCACAAAATTCTGAAAAGTTAACAAATTGAATACTTCTAATTTTGAGAAAGCTGTTCAGTTTTGGTCTCTTTATCTTGATAAAGATATTCACTTGTGGAAAATAGTTTCAAAAGAGAGCTGTAAAGCTAGTAAATAGGCCTTCAAGTTTAGATCGTGATTCCAGGCTTAGAATGCTTAATAATTATAGCTTTAAGTGAAGGAGAGTAAGAGGTGATTGATCCATCTATTTAAGTTGTTCACAAGCTAAATATCTGCCCAGATGTCAAAACTAGGGGTCATTGTTTCAAGCTTTTTAATTCTCGAGCTTGCTTCGTTGTATAGATTTGGAGATTTATGTCTAACCTTGCAGGGAGGCTCCTGGCAGTAATAGTGCTGCGAATTTTCCAGAGTTTAATGACACACAGGACACAAGAAAGATTTATGGCACAAAGAGGAAATCACACGCAGGGCACTGGTTGTAGTCAAGCCCATAATTTCTGGCTTAAAAGATAAAGCTTCTACCACAGAGCCTTGGAGGTTTCAATTGCCAAGCTAATTTTTATGTCAGGTTGAAAATAACACTTCTAGAGTGTTGTGGGTATTTGAAATAGCTGGAGAACAGTTGTTACTTGCACGGAGGTGGATTGTTTTAAACGAGCTCTTGATCTCCATTGGATATTGATAATAATTTAGACTGTCAAGCTTGGTCTTGAGCCTATTGTTTTTTGTCACTTAAGTATTTAAATGATTCATTTCCACTTTATTTTTTCTTCAAAAAATATGATGTTCAAAATATTAATTTTTATAAACATAAGGCTAATTTTTACTGGGAAAACAGTCTATTCAAATTGTGAATCTTGTCTTCTTACTTAAAAATGCTTCTCAATCAAAACATTTGTTTAGTGGTTCTAGTGCAACAAGCATTTGCATGGTGATTTTCTCAAGATTTTTGTGAAGTTTTAAACTATTTAAAGTTGATTTCAAGTAAAAAAATAATTTTTGTTGCATTAATATATTTTTTTAATTTGTAGTTCTCTTATGCTCATAGTTACTTTTTACTTTATATTGATAATATTGGAGTGATTGTTGTAATTTATGATCCTATGTTGTAATTTAGAATCTGAACCTTGATAAGCTTCAAGGTCAATGTTGCAAAAATTAAACTAATCAAATTTAAATTAATTCTCCTAAAAATATTGACCTTGAAACCTCCTCAAACAGGATTCATTCTAAACTAGCTGCCTGGATGACATTTTTCAATGTTTGATAGATATTTGTATTTTAAAATTATTTTCAGACCAATCAAGATAAAATTTAAAAGTTATAATAAATAATCAGTGACGAAGTAAAATGTGGAAAAAATTCAGATAAATTAGCTTTTTTATTCAGTTTATAATTTATTGACTTCTATTTTTTATTACCTGATCATGAAAATATAAATTGTCAGAACTCGTAAAATTTTATTTTTTCAATCATCATTATTCCAGCAGAAAGTCTCTTTTTGAATACTTTTATTTTCTTTAAAACTAAATTTAAATCACACACCTCTATTTATTAAAAAAAAAATTCTTGAGAAGTTTTGCAACTTTCACCTATGATCGTAAATTATACTTTTTAAACTTTTAAAATACTTATATTAAGTGCGGAAGTTGAACCACGCTGGTCCCCTTTTCTACTTTTCACTTTTTATCTCCTCAAAAAATTGAATGAGTAGTTTGATTTTCTACCATGAGTTTTGTTAAATATTTCTCATCATTCCAAATTTGAAAATGTTAGATTCATTAACTTTCCTTGCACCCATTTTTCAACAGAAACATGAAATTTTATTTTGATAAAAATTAGGTCGATCAAAATCTAAAAGCATGTTTTTAATTTGTAAAAACATACCTTAAATGATCTATTTTATGAGTAAGTAAAATGCTGTTTGAGCAAAAAGCATGAAAAAAATTTCTGAAGGAGGGATCCCCCCCCCCCCCTTCCCTTGCATTCACGGACAGCATCTTCCAATATCTGTCGACAAAGTGAACTAGGACGACCCAGACTGTAAATCACATTCACACTTCTTTAACTAAAATTTAAATGCTTTCAATCCTGCTTAAATGTGTTTAACCTTTTGGAACCGGGCTGTTTTTTAGAAATTTTTCTTTCGACCCAGGTAGTACGACAGTTGAACCACAGATTTCTTTTCCATTGAAAAGAGAAGGTATAAACTGTCGTACCAGACGTATGAAACCTTGAAAAAATCCCCGGCTCTAAAGGGTTCGAGTGAAAATCTCAACCCCGTCCTCTAAAAAAAAATAGTTACGGTACAGCATGTGAACCGCCCAGCTCCTAAAGGTTAAATGCATTCCTTGCTATTAAACGTCCATTAATAAAATTTTACGTTGAAGGATCTGTAATGAACCAGTTGAATTCCTCACTTGAAGAAGTTCGACTAGAGCTGTTCAATGCACAACTATAAGAAAAATGCTAAGAAAGTGCAATTTTTAATGATATTTTTTAATAAATTTTTTATGTAATAATTTGAGTCCTATTTTTGTAGTTCTGGGGAAATTTTCATTTTTTACTGTGTATTTGTTTGTGTGTTTTCCTAATAACTACTAGAAGTGTCTCTTATAAAAGAAATAATTTTAAATTTTCGGTATCTTAAACTTTGGTTATGTTGAATACTTTTCTGGTCCCTAGTACTACGAGAGTCGAGAGTCGATCGTATTTATATATGTTTATATTTTTTTCTTCAAGTGGATACTATAATTTATTGCACCGTATTTGGAACACCATCATTTGTGTTCACAATTTGGCTACTCTTCTTTAAGAAAATTTTATTTTAGGCTTACAAATTGAAACTTTAATGAAGCATGACAAAATATTAATGCATACCTTTAACACAAAGTTTCGTAACTCATATGTTAGAAATTTGTGAGGTGTTGTTTAATAGATTTATTATTTTTTTAAATTGTTCTAGTATTTTCTCCTTTATTTTGCAGTTACTCTAAAATATTAACAGTAGAATTTGTAAATTTTGTAATCATTACTTTTGAAATTGTTGAAATTTATTATCTCAGATTTTTTGATTCTACAATGAAGGGACTGCATGGTGAGAGATATTTTCACAAGCACACGTGCAGTCAACTTCAGCTACATTTGAAGAGGTTCAGCTATATGATTTGCAAGCAGAGGCGTGCTTAGAGAATTAGCTGCCGTGTGCAAAATTTGTTTTAGCCCTTTGTGTCCCAAATTAATTTAGCAATGAATTTTTATACATTTTTTTTTTCAGTTGAAAATACACCATATACCGAGTATAAAAATTTTATACTCAGTATATAGGTATAATTTTATACTTGGTATAAATTCATTGCTAAATTAATTTAGCAATGAGTTTTTATACATTTTTTTGTTGTTTTTTTTAGTTAAAAATACACCAAATAACCTATATACCGAGTATAAAAATTTTGAAAATCAGTAGGGTCTAAGGCCTCCTACGCCTTAGGGTCCCTAAGAAAACTTTCTGATCGCAGGTACCGTCTGTCGACCTCTCAGCAAAATACAAGGAGTGGTACTTAAAAGCTTCAGCATCATTCCAGCCATTTAGGATTCATAATACTAAATTAATATAAGCAGGACTTCTGAGTCCCTTCGTGACATAAAGGGTTAATTGTTGATAAATAATCATTTTTTTACTTATTTATTACCTCTCTCCTAAAACATAATTTATTTAAATTATTACACATCGCTACACACACTAATCCAGCACGTAAAAACTGGCAATTATTTTGACATTTTATTACAAAATAGCTATATTATGTGAATTAAAATTAAAAAAAAGAAAGAAAAGACAAACACAACAAAATTTACCAAAAACAAACATTCATTTGGAAAAAGAAAAATCTGTAGATAAATAAATAAAATTAAAAAAAAAGATTTAGTGAAGAATAATTTTTCTAGCTTTTTGAGCACCAAGCTGATCAATTAAGTTGGACAAATCTAAAGAAATATAAAAATCATTTTCAATCGATATTAGTGCTAGAGCTTTAAATCGGGCAAGCCATAATAGATCTTAACATGTTTTAATTAATTTAAGCTTTGAGAATGAACGTTCTGTCGAGGCAACTAACTGGAATAGTTAGAAAAATCATTAAGCAATTACAAAATTTAATAAAGCATTTTGGAAACTGTTTTCAAACATATTTAAGTGGTTTAAATGAAAGTTTCTCTGAAATCAAATTTATAAAAACTTTTAACTGTGTATATAAATCAGTTCCATTCACATCGTCTAATTCTAACGCCAAGTTATTGCAATTAATTGTTAAATCATGCTCTTCCAAAGTTTTTACTGTTGAAATATTGCAAAGAAATCCAAATTTCTTGTTGCATTTTTTTTTTTAACGCTCCTAGGTAGGCATAGTAAGAAAATTGTTTGATGACACTTGTTCTCATAGGCGGCTCATACAGTGGTAAGGGGGGGGGCGATTGCCCCCCTAACTTCCAAAAGTAAAGGGGCTTTACCCCCTCGCTTTTCACGGTTAAAATGTAATGATCGAGTAAGAAATGATTTTTTGCTCAATGAATTGATTAATTTTACCAAAATTACAGCTGAAAATGATTTGAAACTTTCACAAGAATGGATGAAAATCAACCAGCCACTTCGATTTTTGAGGCCATATTCCGCATTTTTTAGAAGTTAGTTAATGAGCAATATTAAAATCGAATATTATAGTCAAATTGTAGCAAACAAACAAAAAAAAAATTAGGGGTGCTGTATCCTTACTCTCCCTCCCCCCATTTCTTTTGACCCCCTCTCCCATATTGCTCTTGACCCCCAACTTTTTTGGGGTACCAGCTGCCTATACTCTTTCTACGAAGAGTGTTAACAGGAGGAGAAGAAATTCCATTAGTATTCATTTCCAATGCCAGAGCTAAATCTTTTTCTGCAATTTAAGAATTTTAGGACGGATCTAAAGGAATGGCGATCCCTTCCTTGAGGTGCCCTGCGTTAGCACTTTTACGATATTTAAGCTTAAAATATAGAAGTTTAAGCTATGTTTGATTATGTTTTCATTGGGGTGAGCTTTTCTCTCCGGAAATGTTTTGGAATTAAATGCAAAAAAAGGGGGGGGGGGATTGCAGTCCGTCTTTGATGACTGAACTCTTTCCCGAAACATTTTTTGAAATTGTAATTCCAAAAAAAAAAAAACGCAATTTTTAGACAATCTCTGATGAAGGAAAGAAGTGTGGTCATACAACCCCAAAAGTTCTCTCCCCACAACTTTTCGATATAGTTAAAAAAAAAAAAGAGAAAGAAAAAAAACATAGTTTTAGATGATTTCGATGATCTTAGGGGTTGGGAGGATTCAAGTTAATCAATCTCTGATGATGTCAGGAGGACAGCAGAAAATAAGATTTATATTTGCTGAATTATTAAAAAAAAAAAAAAAAAAAGTTTACCTCTGGCTAAAAACAAATTGAAGAATCTAATTATCCAAGATTTTCTGTCATTTGAGTGCAATTGAAAATTAAGCATATCAAAACCTTCCTAAATAATTTATAAACAAATTATTTTATATAAAAGATATAAACATCTTTTTTTAATTTGTGGTGTTTTGTTTTCTTTCGCAGCTTGCTCACAAAGAATTTTGTCTCCTTTTAGATTTCTGTTAAAGTTAGCATTTGATTTGAGATTGATAGTTTTAACCTATGTGAAGTGCTGAACGTGTTCCAGAAAATAATTGGAAAATCAAGTTCTGAAGTGAGTATTTTTAAATTTTTGAAAAGAAGTATTAAAAATGTAAATTGATTGTGTGATCAGAATTGTTGCTAAAAACTTATGCATCCAGAAAAAACTAAGAAAGAGTTGCAAAACTTAACATACTAGTTGATAAATAAAATTACGTGAATGATAAATATTTCAGCAATCACGAATAATTCATCTTTCAAAGTAATACTACTATTACTTATTACTTTAAAAGATGAATTATTCGTAATTAGCATCTATTCCACCCTAACTTAGCTGTACACGAAATGTAAAAAATGTAATACTCCTCATTGAGAAGTACTTTTCATTCATTTGAAGGTTTAAAGTAGTATAAATTGATAAATGATGTGGAAAATAGAGAATTTGTGTGGAAAAGGTGTTTTAAAAGTTATTGTTTGCTAAATATAATTAATTTTAAAGTATTTGATTACTAAAAGAAAATTAAAATGCTGAAACATTAAAGTCAAATATTCTGGCTTTGTGAAGACTCAACTCTTCAAGGCTTAATTTTGCGTGGTGTTTCTTGTGAAACAGCAAACCCCCAAAATTTTTTCTCCCTACTTCTAATTCTAACTACTTGTCTTATCTGCTGAGGATTATTGTCTGAAGAACTCAAATTCATTAGTCATTATCACTCTTGAATGCTCTTCTGCTTATTGTTAAAATATTTTGTTTAGTTATTTACTTTTACTTGCTTTAAATCAATATTTCCAAGCTATTGAATACATTTGTAAGGACAGCTTCTATGAGTAGGAAATAAAAATGAAGTGTGAACATTCATTTTGCATTTATCTACTGCAATTGTAAATTTTATTATAGTGATATTATTTTGAATTTAAGATTCACTTCTTATAGTTTTAAGTAGCTTGCATTTTTACATAGTAAACCCAAGCTTCAAGGAAAATATTGTGAAAAAATAAAAATAACCTTCATTGTGTTTAAATATAACCAATACCTATTATATAGAAAAGGGCTCTTCAAATCCCTGTAGCACTGAAGTTTTTGAAATTGAAATTATGTAAAAAAAATTTAGATGACTTTTTTTTTCTTAATTCTTGAAGGACACGTGTCAATAAGTATTTGTACCAAGTTTCAGAAAAATATGATGAAAAATTTTTTACAACTCATTAAATTTGGCTAAATGTTGAAGATTTTTTTAATGCAAAAGTATAATAAAACATATAGTTGACTTTATTAAAACACTATATTGATGTTCCTCATATAGCTTTACCTTCATAATACTAAAATTGTTAAGTTTGAACCATTCTTTCTCAAGCTTTTTACTATTTTTAATGGTGGTGCCTAATCGAAAATGGCCGAAATTTTGTAAAAAAAGACCATTTTTCAACTGTCCATATCTCAGTCAATAATGGACAAAAAATTTCATAAATTGATGTTATCTGTTTTACCACTCTAAGTATATTTTCTTGACATAAATTTTACCATCCAGCAAAACTCATTGGTCTTCTTCATAGGGAGTTAACCTTTCATTTGTCAATATATTTCTATTCCTCATTTTTCACAAAATTTTAGTTTTGTTTAAGTTTGTTCAATTTAAACTTTTTGCTTGACTAAAACAATGTTAACTATACAATTAATTTTGTTATTTTGATTCAGCTCTATACTTAATGCACAAAATTTTTATAGCTTTTCTTGTGTGAGTTTCTTGGTTTTAGATATTTTGCTACAAATTAAACAGCATTTATTTGTTTATAAAATAATTCTTTAATTATTAGTTATGTGCTACAGTTTAATTTTGGTTTATTTTTATATTTGTACATTCTTCCTATTTCAGAATTTATATGCACTTAATTTGAGGTTCAAATGGCAGAAAAAAAGGATTCCTTTCTGAAGAATAAGCGAAAGACATATGATGCTGAAAAGTTGCGCCGTATGAGAAGGGAATTGGAGTTGATGCGTATAGAAAATAATCTACTTGTCCTGAAAATGCTTACGCGAATCTACCGAACTCTGAAAATTATCGAAACCTGTGATATAGCAATAGAAAGAAAGTTTGGTAAATGCCAAGAATAGGATTTTCCAAGGACAAATGTGACTTTCTATAACATGATGGATCATTTTGTACCATGAAATAGTATCACTATTAAGTGCCTCATTCAAAACATCTACAGGACTTGTTTTATTTTTCTTGCCTTTCATTATTGTAATTCTTTTGTTAACTGTAAAACATTTCTTTCCTCATTAGTTTTTTACTTTAAGTGTACTAATTTATCTGGTGTAACTGACGTTCTTAACCTTTTTTGCATAAAACAAGTTCAGAAATTGTGTAAAATTTTTGAAATAAAGTTATAATTTTTAATGTCTACCTATTTTTATTTATTTTCCCTGTTTCATATATTTATATATATATATATATATATATATATATATATATATATTACTTGCTTGGCAATGTATGGCTACATACATTTTAAGTTTTCATGTTATTCCATTCATAAAAAAGTATGTATGCTAATATATATGTTGGAAAGTGCATAATGAAAAATATAAAGTTACTCAAAAAAGAAAATTTTAATTCTCACTTGTATTTTGCAAAACTTTGCTATGAACGTGTTATAAAGCTTCAGTTCCTAGCACATGTATTACTACTGCTTGTTCTTTGTGGAAAGAAAATTTATAGGTTACATAATAGAATTCAAGTTTTCTTCCTTTACACTTTCTTTTATATAATATGCACTAAGGAGACATAAGTTTTGTAATAGTAATAAGTAAATATGCATATAAGAGTAGTATTGTACTTAATGAACACATGGGAAGTGCAGTTACAGGGCTTTCACTTGTATGAAAAGTGTTCGATGTGAAAAGATTTGTGATGTTGTTAGAGCCACACGACAATAATTTATAGACTTTCAAAAGATAATGGTAGCTAGAACTAGACACATGGGACATTTTGTTTCGTAAATTGTTTTAGGAATTCAACATTCCAAGATTCATACTGTCAAGAGTGTGCTAAGAGTACCTGATCTCGAGCATAACCTTGGACAATGCAGTGTCCCTCAGTGTGCACATAACAAAAGCTAGCAATGATCTACCAATTCTGGGCTCAGCAAGGCTGGTCCTAGTCAATATATAGTCCCCAATGAAGATCAATGGCCAACTTAAAGCTATCTGCTCCCTTGCTCCTTACCGCCTCTTTTAGCGAACTGTTCCAAGTTCTCCACTACACTGCTAAAATAGTAATATTTCCAGGTTAGCCTGAGATTTCAAAAGCTTAAAAGAATGACCTTTTGTCGTGCTTTTCATGCAAAAATCTAACCCATAAACATCTTTCATTTTGATGATTAACACGTTCAATGCTGACCTCATGACAATGGTAACCACCATCGGGCTGAAAAAAATTTGTTGTCTAACTTACCAATTCCACTCCATTTTTAATGCAGATAAGAGGAAAATAATTAAAAAATTGTTTTTTAAATATTCAATAGTGAAAATTTAAAGTTTTCCCCCAAGAGGACAGCCGCCCGCTACGTAAACCTGTTGCCGTCCTTCCAAGAGTTCATGCACTCCCAACGTGTTAAACAACTGTATCATGTCCCCTTTGACTCTCGTTTGTTCAAGATTATACACATATTAAGCATTCTAAGCCCAGAATCAAACCCCTTTACTGTAGCTCTCCTTTGAACTCTTTCCAACAAATTGATATCTTTCATTTATTGGAAGGAGTTTAAAGGAGGATATAGAATCATAGTCTACCCTAACTGTGTAGCCCTATTTTGAACTCTTTCCAATCAATTAATATCTTTCTTAAGATAAGGAGATCAAAACTGAGCAGCATACTCCAAATGAGGTATTACCAAACTTCTATGGGCTATGTTACTAGCTATGCTGCAGTGTTTACTAAACTTGAAATCCTGATTTCAGAAGACACCCAGATCTATAACATTTTCTGCCTGACTACTGACTGAACCCTGTGAATAATAGCTTGTATTTTTATTTTCATGACCTAAATGGCCTAAGAAACACCTTGACATTACCCAACATTAAATTCCATATTCCACTTGTCTGCTCACTTGATCAAAATCCTTTTGTAGCTTTTTCTACAACCCCTATAACTTTGACTTTATCAGCAAAACTATTCACATGTCGCCAGAAACATTTTCATGAATATTATTAACAAAATAATAAAAGAAGCCCTAAAACTGATCCTTTAGGAACTCCACTTAAAACCGTGCTCCATTTAGAGTGATTTCCTTTTACAACTACTCTTTGTTTTCTTCCTATCAACCAATTTCTAACCCAAACAAAAATTTTCCCTCCTATTCATGTATTAGCTAATTTGCTGAGTAGTGCAGCATGAGGTACCTTAGATAAAAATCAATGTAAATAACATTTACACATTTTTTGTTATCTAAAGTCATGGTAACCTTGTCATAGAAATGCAATACATTAGTATCACCTGATTTACCTTTCCTCAGGCCCGTCATTTCAAATTTTTCCGGGGGGGTGCAAAGGGTGTATACACAATGTACATTTTATCAACAATTGGTAAAACCACGCCCACTGACTTAAATGTAAATACATTGACTTCCTAAAGTTGAAGGGGGGGGGGGAGGCAATTGACCAAGTGACTGGCTTGCCTTTCCTGTAACCACACTTTATTTTCCAAGTTCATAATTTAAATTTTGATCAACATTTAAAATTTTCTACAAACGACTGACGTCAGGCTCACAGGTCTGTAATTTCCTGTATCAAATATTATTGAGTTTTTTTCAATAATAATATTATCAAGCTGAACAACTCCGTTATTAACAAATGAAGTATTTCTCCCTGGCTTAATTTGTTTTATTTTTTAAATGTAACTGAAAATTTTGCTTAAACCAGTGTTTTGTAAATAATTTTATGAAATGATACTATAAATGAAGATTTTTCTTTTATTTTCAATCAAACTTTGTGCTCTAAATATTTTGAAGCTGTGTAGTATTTTAAACGTCGAAAAAGTCAATCGCCGACCACCTTGTCCAGTGGTCAGAGAGGGCTGACTCAGATGATGTGGACCCAGGTTCGAGTCCCGGCTCGGGCATGGATGTACTTCTCCCTATTGTCCGTTCTTTGTGTGAAAGTGTTGTTGTGTTGTGAATGGATGCCCACCTAATAAACGGGTCCCTGTGGCATATGCGTGTACTGTGGAAGTCGGACTTCACACCAAATTATAGTACAGTTGGAAAAATGAAGCAGTGCACACCCAAACGGCTGGTAAGACAAAAAAGCTGAATCTTTGCTAATTTTGTGATTTATCAACCATATGCTAATGACCCGAATTGAATAAATTCAGGTCATTAGCATATTAAAATTGAAGAGAAGTTTGTCAGGAAAATAGACCTAGTGTTTCAGTTTTGCATTTTTAAGTCTAAATTTGAGTAATTAATATCTCCTGTTCTAATTAACAAATAGAAACGTGGCAAATACTTTTCTTTTTCCAAAAAAAAAAAAACCTTTCGAGCTATGTATAATGTTAGGAGGTGGAGGAAAATCCCCCCCCCCCCCGCAATTATGCAGAATACACCAAATATGAGACTAAATAACTAATTCAAAATTTAGAATTCAGCCTTTGAGGTGCAGTTTACGGGGATACGTTCGAATTTTGTGCCAAGTTTCTAGTCTGTAGGGGCTTCTAGCCAGGGTTTCCGCTGTGATCACATTTTTTGAAAAATGCAAAAATGAAGCAAGGTCTTTTTTGCTTGAATATAATAAGTACAAAACAACAATGCACGATCTGAGAGAGAGCAAGCATGGCGATACCTAACTTAATCTTATTATAAATTTTATTCATCATGTAGAAAATGCTATTAAATTCAACAATATACTGTCTTAATGGGCACAAAATCCCTCCAATAAATGCTTTATTAAAGATTAAAAAAAAACTTGTGTTCTTTTAATATGAATTACAAGTCTAAAATTTTCACTTTAAATTTAAAAAAATGTTACATACTATGAATTTATTTCTATTAAGATTTCAAGGGTGAATTTTAAATTTAGCTTTCAACAGGAGATGAAGTACGGCTAGATTAGAAAGATATTAAACAGATTCACTATTTATTAATCTTTAGCATTTTGCTAAAGCCTCTTCTCCAATTTTAGCTTTTTTGCTAAAAAGAATTTGAAACTCAGCTTAAACCCTGCTTCTAGCTCATCTGACTCGACTACACAGGGGAAAACTCATGACCCCCTCCCATTATTTTGAATTTTCCTACTTCATAGCAACCATAATCAAACTTTATGGACTTAACAGTACCTAGACAATCTGAAAATCTCACTAGAACCTTTAAAAAAAAGGAACGCAGTATCCAAATATTAGAACTGCCAACAATTTAATCACAGTAGTTATGAATGTAACAGACCATCTGTACATGTGAAATGTGCTGGTCCCCTCAGAGCTGACCAATGTGACAGAGATAGTAATCTCCCCCTTACTCGCTTTCCTCTGCAGTGGTCCATACACATCATATTATTCGAAATGTCCTGAGAGACCACGAAAAACCAACATTGGTACAATAAAATTTAATCAAAAACCCACCACAAGTGAAAACAACACAAAATCCATGGAATGACCCAAATAGAACTAATAACATAAAGAATAACATTAATAAAAACAATGTTCCTAACATGCATTCACAAGGAATTCCTAGAACCACCCCCCAACAAAAAGCCGAAATAAACAAAATAAAAAATAATATACTTCACACCCTTCTAACTTGCTGTACTATTACAAAAAAAAAAAAAGAAAAGAAAGACCGATAGATCCACAGCTTATGAATACTTAATGCATTAAGGACAATCAAATCCTATCAATACAAGCATATTAGCAGACAGTTTGTTGTTATTCTACTCAGATGGAAAGTTTAAAATACTTTTTTAAAATGATTGATGCGTTGAAAATGAAAAATCAGTATGAAATACAAACAAAACAATTATTAATTTGCATTTTCCTCCACAATTTTTTTTAAGTTTTAATGTTAAACTCAATAGTTAGATTTCAATCAGAAAAATTTCAACCGGGTTGATCGGTAGCTCTATTCGTAGCCTACGAAGATTGACGCTCCGCTTTACACCAGCCTGTAATTTTCCCTCAAAAAGCGAGGGACAGGGGCAAGGAATTTCGCCGCCAGATGTCGCGTTAACCGGGGCAAACAAAGCGTTTTTATAATGAAACCCTACGGGATTTTGAGTGTCGGACTCGGTAGATTTTTCAAAAATTATGGGCATTTTTTTTCAAAATTTCAATTCACTAGCATTGTAACAACTAAGGTTGATCTCCAAAAGCTACTGAAAAGAAATTTTTTTTCTTGGAAATTAAATTAACGCTAGATGAACACGACTCTGTCAGTAATTGCGCTTCAGATTAAAAAATGAACAAGTTACTTTTGAAAACGCAAAAAAATGTATCTTTTTTTTTATTACAACATTTTTCTAGGATTTTCAATCCTATGTAAAGTTATCAGCTACCACTTAGCTGTTTCTGCGTTTTGCTAAATGCATTTTAAAACTTTAGGACGCAATAGAAATACTTTAAAAACTAATAATGCATCACAAAAAAATATTATTTTCCCACACATATACATGAGTGCAGCAGCAAACAAGTCTTTTGCACTTTCACCCCATGATTTTTTTTTAAAGTAAGTTATTTTTAAAAAGTTATATTAATTTAATACCGTTTTTAATATTTTTAACTTTATTTTTTAAAAAGAATTGTGAATTTAAATTTAAAAAATTGAAAAAACATTTTATTAAGAGAAATAAACTTATTAAATAAAAAAATAAACGAAAATTGAAGAATAATGAAAATGAAAAAATAAATAAATAAATAAAATAAAGATTTAAAAAATCATTAGTTTTTAACTCTGAAATATGGGGGGGGGGGGGCACTAAGGATGGATCCTTTACTTTTGAAAGTGAGAGAGCAGTCATCCTCTTTATCCCTGTACGAGCCGCCTATGTTTCGAATGTCTCCCCCCACCAAAAAAAAAAAAAAAAACCCGAGACCCTACCAGAAAGTGAATGAGAAAATCTTTGAAGCTTTTCCTCGTAACAGTTTAGGGGACGGCATTATTTCCCCTTGGCCCATCCGCCATCCCTCAAGCACCTCCGTAAACGAGACTCCCTCAAAATGATATAAAAAATGAACAAACAATTAAAACTAATATTAGCTTGCCTAAAAAATAGCAATAACGCAATCGGTGCCAGGAACACTCCCCCCCCCCCGTTAGTATACTCCGTTAGTCCCACACTGAAATGAATTCTTTCAAGGCCAAACATTTTTGTATCGGGTCACACTATACAAGTAGGTGAATGAGGAGCAAAGTGAAATAGAGGGGCAAAGTGAAATGGTGAAATATTTTCAGTTTGCAGCGCCATGTTTCAAGCAATATTTTAACTAAGTTCCTGAACATTTTGTTGATTCCTGTCAAGAACTAAATACTTCTGGAGATAGACGAAAAAACTATACAAGTGGTTTTTAGAATTTGATTCACTTATTGTAATATTCGGAGGTTTCGAAAAATATTTATTGTCATTAAAATTCTTGTATTTATCGTTTTAAGTGCTAATTAGGATCTGCTAATATATCTAGTGTAGTACTTATTTAGTTCATGTTAAGCATTTTTTGAATTTAAATGCTCAATGCAATTCGTCAAGATGTTCGCTGGGCAAAGTGGATGATGCAAAGTGAAATAGCTCATTTTGTTTACTTATTCATTTATGTTTTTTTTTTTTTTTTTTTCACACTCATTGTTTTACATTACTCTATTATTTGATTGATAAATATTTCATTTACATAAGATGTGTGAAAGTAAACATTATAAAATAACAAGAAACATATCGCTGTGGAAAATGACAAAATTTTAATCTCATGAATAAATTTAAAAAAAAAAAGTGTGGCACTTAATACCTTAAACTAGCTTATATTTAAAAAGAGTGCAAGTTGCTCGGAATAAAAATCTCATGTGCTTTGCCCGTTGGCCCCGTTATCAATATTGTTGGTATTAGATAAAGATAAAAATAGCATCGAATGAATCGGAATGAATTTCATATCAGTTTCAGAGAAGCCTTATCATTCAAAATTCTCATTAAGATTATTATTAAAACAAGCTGCGTGGCCTGGCGTTGCACGGGCTACAGTTAATCGATTTATCAATAACTTCAGTTAATAAGATAATAATCCGTCGTTTAGGGGGGTCAGAAATGAACGATTCCTAACTCGATTCTAGGAAATAAGGGTTTTTTTTTCAGTTTGTATGGTTTTTTGTCGCTTTTCGATGTAATATGAATTGAGTATTTCGCCCCCTTTCCCATTTGAAAAAAATTGCTTTGTATCCATAATTTAAAAATTTTCTTCCTTTTTCTGTTTTTGTGAAAAAATAGAATGGAAATTATCTAAAAGTAAAACCTTTAAAAAAGTAAAAATTTTTTTAGTGAAAAGTGAAATGAGATTTCACGAATATACACGTCATCAATCAGCAATCAGTTTTTCTAAATCAGCACTTCACAACTAGTGGTCCAGTAAACCGCTGCCGGTCAGTACAAAAATTGACCGGTATCCATTATTTTTGCTAGTCTAAGTTTGAAAAAAATTCCTTACTCAGGTTTTTTGAAAGGTAAATTAACAAAATAATACTGATAATATCATGGACATCTTTTATGTAAATTTTGTATTCCGTTTTTGTGACTTTCAGTAAAATTTCAGCAATGTTTTTTGCGCATATATAACTTTTGCAATAATTACTAATTTTTTACGGAGTCCGTTCAAACTCTCTAATGGGAACTAATCCCATGGGAACTCACTAATGGGAACTAAATGGGAACTAATCCGCTCGTGCTTTTCGACCATTATTATTTCTAAACTAAAATAATAACTTCTTACATACAGTGCAATGTTATATAGTCTAAAGCCTTCCTGATTAAATGGGCTGTTCAACACAAAAAGAATTTTTAATTCGAACCAGTATTTCCTGAGAATAGTTGTATACGGTTGCTATGAACAGTACTCTACTTTTTTGACAACTGAGTGTCTTTCTATGGCAGGGATTCAAGTGAAACAGCACTGCGATCGCTTCGAATTGCAATCGCTACTGGAAGTAAATTACATTATCATCAACTTAACTTGGCATGACGTCACTAAGGGTGGAGCCAATAAGAGCTCACAAGCACTCAGCGATCTCCTCTTATTCGCCAAGTAGGCTGTGACGTTTTATCTAGCTCGTTTTTCATCGGCAAACGTCACGCTGACGTCACGATGTTTTTATCAAGAAACGTTCTAATGTAATTCATTTCCAGTAGCGATTGTAATTTGCGATGGCCTGTTTCACTTGAATCCCTGCCTATGTATCTATGTCCTGTTTGTTTCTCCTGAATGCCAATGAGCTGAACGTCGAACCAGGTACCGATCGATCGTAATTTTTCAGCCCTCATTAGTTTTAATTAACATAAGGTTTGTTAAAGGAATTCGGAAGAAATTTTAAAAAATCTTCAAATTCGCTCTTCTCGAGACATGGCTTTTATTAAAAGTATTGTTTTGGCAACTGTCACTGTCTGTAGAGGGCACTGGCCATAGCGAGCCGCCGTGGCGGCGAGTTTGTTGCTCTGCCGAAAGCGGATATGTCACTTGACATCGCTTTCATTTTTAAGGTAGCCCGTGCAACGCCAGGCCACGCAGCTTGTTTTAATAATAATCTTAATGAGAATTTTGAATGATAAGGCTTCTCTGAAACTGATATGAAATTCATTCCGATTCATTCGATGCTATTTTTATCTTTATCTAATACCAACAATATTGATAACGGGGCCAACGGGCAAAGCACATGAGATTTTTATTCCGAGCAACTTGCACTCTTTTTAAATATAAGCTAGTTTAAGGTATTAAGTGCCACACTTTTTTTTTTTAAATTTATTCATGAGATTAAAATTTTGTCATTTTCCACAGCGATATGTTTCTTGTTATTTTATAATGTTTACTTTCACACATCTTATGTAAATGAAATATTTATCAATCAAATAATAGAGTAATGTAAAACAATGAGTGTGAAAAAAAAAAAAAAAAACATAAATGAATAAGTAAACAAAATGAGCTATTTCACTTTGCATCATCCACTTTGCCCAGCGAACATCTTGACGAATTGCATTGAGCATTTAAATTCAAAAAATGCTTAACATGAACTAAATAAGTACTACACTAGATATATTAGTAGATCCTAATTAGCACTTAAAACGATAAATACAAGAATTTTAATGACAATAAATATTTTTCGAAACCTCCGAATATTACAATAAGTGAATCAAATTCTAAAAACCACTTGTATAGTTTTTTCGTCTATCTCCAGAAGTATTTAGTTCTTGACAGGAATCAACAAAATGTTCAGGAACTTAGTTAAAATATTGCTTGAAACATGGCGCTGCAAACTGAAAATATTTCACCATTTCACTTTGCCCCTCTATTTCACTTTGCTCCTCATTCACCTACTTGTATAGTGTGCCCCGATACAAAAATGTTTGGCCTTGAAAGAATTCATTTCAGTGTGGGACTAACGGGGTGTACTAACGGGGGGAGGGGGAAGTGTTCCTGGAGCTGATTGCGTTGTTGCTATTTTTTAGGCAAGCTAATCTTAGTTTTATTTGTTTGTTCATTTTTTATATCATTTTGAGGGAGTCTCGTTTACGGAGGTGCTTGAGGGATGGCGGATGGGCCAAGGGGAAATAATGCCGTCCCCTAAACTGTTACGGGGAAAAGCTTTAAAGATTTTCTCTTTCACTTTCTGGTGGGGTCTCGGGCTTTTTTTTTTGGGGGGGGGGGGGACATTCGAAGCATAGGCGGCTCGTACAGGGGATAAAGAGGATGACTGCTCTCTCACTTTCAAAAGTAAAGGATCCATCCTTAGTGCCCCCCCCCCCCATATTTCAGAGTTAAAAATTAATGATTTTTTAAATCTTTATTTATTTATTTATTTATTTTTTCATTTTCATTATTCTTTAATTTTCGTTTATTTTTTTATTTAACAAGTTTATTTCTCTGAATAAAATGTTTTTTAATTTTTTTAAATTTAAATACATAATTCTTTTTAAAAAATAAAGTTAAAAATATTGAAAACGGTTTTTAATTAATATAACTTTTTAAAAATAATTTACTATAAAAATAAATCATGGGGTGAAAGTGCATAAGACTTGTTTGCTGTTGCACTCATGTATATGTATGGGAAAATAATATTTTTTTGTGATGCATTATTAGTTTTTAAAGTATTTCTATTGCGTCCTCAAGTTTTAAAATGCATTTAGCAAAACGCAGAAACAGCTAAGTGGCAGCTGATAACTTCACATAGGATTGAAAATCCTAGAAAAAATGTTGTAATAAAAAAAAGAGTTTTTTTTTTTGCTTTTTCAAAAGTAACTTGGTCGTTTTTTAATCTGAAGCTCAATTACTGACAGAGTCGTGTTCATCTAGCGTTAATTTAATTTCCAAGCAAAAAAAAATTTCTTTTCAGTAGCTTTTGGAGATCAACCTGAGTTGTTACAATGCTAGTGAGTTGAAATTTTGAAAAAAAATGCCCATAATTTTTGAAAAATCTACCAAGTCCGACACTCAAAATCCCGTAGAAATTTCATTATTAATGCGCTTTGAGCCGACAGATGGCGCATTTACAGTACTAATTTTTTCATCCCCTTTTAGCTTCAGAAACTGGTCGAAAATTACAGGCTGGTGTAAAGCGGAGCGCCCATCCACGTAGGCTACGCTCTATTCGAACAAAAGCCCAGAGTATGTATTGTATGTAGCGCCGCCTAGTTTCTTTTTTACGATTTTCATCTCATTCACCACCAGACCACTAGCGAGTGTCACCAAACGAGATCGAGCATTGCGAGCGGAGCGGTGTTTTTGAAGTCATTGCGTTTGTGTTATAAGGTGAGTTTTTTTAAAATTCTCTTTAAGTATGTTTTCTTCTTATAATTGTGTTTTTGAAAAATTGCTTGAAGGGTTTTGCGATAGAACCTTTCATTAGTATTAATATACAGTTTAATTTTGTAAAGATGTTAATTAACTACCAAATTAATGCAGCCAAACTACCATGATTCTTTTCATCTCGGTAACCAAAAATTTATTGGTTTGTTTTTGGAAAAGAAGTCACATTAGGGGGGGGGATGCATTCTTTTTTTCCGTGCAGTGGTTTGCTTTGTGGTTGAAACTGAGGAAGGGGGGGGGGGAGGATTTACTTTTCTTTTGTTGCAAAATGAAACTGGAATAATCTACTATCTGGCATCCCGTAAAGTTAATTTCCTGGCATACTGGTCAGCCTCACTTTTTTCCGGAATTTGAGGTAATACGGTGCTTAATTTTGCTAAACCTATTACAGGTTAAGTTGAAAAAAATAAAAATTAGCATGTTTCCGATTCATCACTATCAGCCGGGTGAATTGAACCACATCTGAAATATTATGGATATAAATAAAAACTAATCAACATCCTGGCTGACCGTGTCAGGTACGAGAAATGAACAATTCCAAAAATGCCAAGACATGGCTAGCGGTAGGGAAAGGATTGGTTCATAGAGCTGGGGCTCTGAATATGTTTAAGAATGACTAATTTCGTCCAAATGTACATACTATTGATAATGTATCAAATATAATATGGTAATCCAGATACAGTCAAGGGTGTAGCTAGGGGGGTGCAGCCGCACAGTGGTGTAGCAAATTCTGATGGCACCTGGGGCGGAGTTCTAGTTGTCACCCCCCCCCCCTTTTTCACCAAAATGGCAATTTCTTTTTAAAAAAATTTTATTTTTTCTTTTTTTAAATGTTGATTAGGTAAATAAATTTTCATGATTAGATGCCTGTGAAGGGTGTTTATATGAATAAAACCCAATGACTAAAAATTCTCTGGCGCAGAGATTTTAGAGTCAGAAAAAAAAAAACCGAGACAATTTGGAAAATTGCCCCTTTGTCCCCGAAATACATACGGGATTATGAAAAAATATATTTGCATTTTGATTTGTATTACGTACAAAAATACGTAGTATGTCCACTGGGCTGTTGACAAGGCCGGTCTTAGGCCGATTAGAACGATTTTGCTCAATCGGGCCCCTCTCTAGCAAGGGGCCCCGCGCCGACAAATTATTTTTGCCTTTAGGTAAATGTTAAAAAAAAAACTATATCAAAGTAAGAAGCTAATTGGCAATATTTACCTGGTGTTTAACCCGTCTGAAAGAGGTAATTTTGAAATATTTTCAAGGAAAATTTCTGAACGTGGGACTAACTTTTGGCCAAGTTATGGGAGAAGGAACGGTACCCGTTCTTTCTTCCATAACTTGCCCAAAGTAGCTGAAATTAGTTTTTGAGGCAACAATTTCAAAGCATTTATAGTAAGAAACCTCCATCTAACATCAAGGTCTTCTAAGAGAACGTCTAAAACTGCGTTTTCAGGACTATAATTTCTAAAATTTTCGGGGAAGAGCCCTCAAAGAGATGGGTGAGTTGGAGCGTTTTTTCCAAATGCCACCCTCCCCCTTAAAAATATTATCTGGTTTAGGCCGCTGCTTAAAATGTCGTCAAATATCATTTTAAAATATATATTTAGAAAGGAGAGTCTGAATTTCTCGCCCATGCCTCTGTCATTACCGAAGATTGTTTAAAATTCATTGCATTTTAAAACCTCAACGAGGCAAAATGTCTAGAAGAGCGCTCCGCCCTGCCGTCCTCTAAATTATTATTCTAAGCTTGGTCCCATTAGCCCTCTCCAAAATTAGCCTGCCACTAGTACAACTTAGTTCTTGGGAATATAATCAAAAATGCAACATGCTTTTTCGGATATATGAAACGGTTATATAAGTAGTCTTTTCATCATCAACAAAAGGGTCAGGGAAGGTGCATAAAATAGAAAGAAAGGTTAGTCTGTAATTGCTTGTTTTAGCAAGCTATTGATTTTTTTTTCTTGTAAAAATAGTAAAACAAAAAGTTTTTATTTAAAAAAGAGTTATATTCATTTGAGCCTTAAATTAAATGTAATCATTTTGCAAATTCAGCCCCGCCAGAGTACTCCAATCGGGCCCTGCATTTGCTAAGGCCGGCCCTGGATGTTGAATCGGCAAAAAAGTAATAGACTCTTTTACAAATAAACATATAGTGTCCCTGTCCGTTCATTTTAAATCACGCACGTATGGCACTGAAGTGTTATATGATCATCTTCGATGTTTCCGCTTTAAATTGCACTAGTTTCAACTAATGGGCGTGTGAAATATGCGAAAACAATTTCGCAGAAAACTTTTTTTTTATTATTTTACGCTTTTGCATAAATGTTTTAAACGTATTTAACCGCTACAATCATTTTCTCCCCCTTTTTAACTACACTAAGGAACAGCCATTTTTTTCCACAAAATGTTTTAAAATCTAGTTGGCATTTATTTTTTTGGAAGGGGGGGGGGAGAATTATTTTAAAATTTGTCCATTTCTTCAATTTTACCCATTAGGAAAAAGAACAAAATAAAAATTGAAAATTTAATTTTTGTTCTTTAAGTTTCACTGCACACTGTAAGCTTGACCAGGAAACCGTACGGTAGTGTAACAATGAAAAAAAATTAAATGTGGCATTCGAAAGAGCATTGTAAAACATGTTTCTGGAAGCATGCAATTTTTTGCTGTCATAACTCTTTATCGAAATATGAGGCCTTAAAAAAAATATGAGGTAAAAAATTTTTGAGAGAATTTATTAGCAAGTGAGTAATGACAAGCCTCTTTCACATGATTTGTAGATATGCATTTAGTGAAATTAGGTTATTAATTTATTGCCAAGTCTTTACATTCGGCTCTTTGTTGAAAACTTCCTGAGATTTTAAGACCTTATATCTCGATAACGGGCTGACGAGGACAAATAACTTTTGCGTCAAAAATATGTCTCAAATGCTCTTTCGATTGCTACCTATTTAAACTTTTTTCATTTGTACACTATTCGTGTGGTTCAATGGTCAGTAGCGTAAAACCATAAAAATTAAAGTTTTCAATTTAATTTCTTCAACAATTGATTTTTGTGCTCAAAAAAGTCTTTGTTTTTGCTTGGGAGATATTTAGGTGAGCTTATCACCATGATGTGCATATAAAATGTTTGTGCAATGTAGCAACCATAGTAAAATCACCTCCCCCCCCCCCTCCTTTTAATAGGTTCACATTACTTAACTTTTCTCCCCCTCCTAATATTGATTCATTGGGGGCCGTACAAAAGGTCCACGGACGAAGTGCCGTATCCGTACAATCGTTTTCTGCAAGGCGTGGCTGACAAAATTTGATATCCCGTTTCAATTTTAAAAGGAAGACAGAAAAAAAAAAGAGATAGGTTTATGAAACGTTAAGTACCATTCTGGGGAATTTCGCGGGTTAGAACGTATAAAATTTAAATATTTAACTTTTTTTTTAGAAAACGTGGAGAAAACACAGAAAAGGAATAGTAGGGGAATGTGGGGCAAAGTGAAATAGCGGAACAAAGTGAAATGGTAATTATTTTCAGTTTGCCGCATCACCTATCAAGCAATATTTTAACTAAGTTCCTAGACATATAGTTGATTCGTGTCAAAAAAGATATAGCCCAGAAGACAAACAGAAAAATATATACAAGTCAATTTCAAAATTTGATACACTTATTGTAATTTTCGTGGTTTTTCAAAAATATTTCTTACTAGCTGACCCGGCGAACTCTGTTCCGCCTTAAAGGCAATAAATAAGAAAAATTTTGAATTTATTAAGTTTTTTATTATTAGAAAATACAAAAAAAAAATTAAGTACCTACATTAATCATTCATTATTGTTTCTGTATTTTAGTACATAGGTTGCTCTTCACTAAAGTACCTTGTGTTGCACAACATTTTTTGTTTTATTATCAGGCGCAAAAAGAAACAACACAGATGGTCTTCCGACCCCTAAACATGCCACATATAATTGACCATAGGAGAAACGGTGATATTCTAGATTCAAAACCACAAACTTTTAAGAATTGGCCTTGTGATTTGTTAAAGGTCATGACAAATGCAAGACGGATCGGAAATTGAAGTCTTTTAAATTCAAACGGCATATCGGTTGGGATTATCGGTATAGGTCAACACTCGCGGTCGCCAGTCGCCAAATGCGATCAATTTTCACGATTTGGCGATCATTATTTTCACTGAGGTCGCCAACATGGCTACCATTCAAAAATGCTACACCCCTTTCCCAACCTTAACCTTGACATGTGACCTTTACCCAAATCCTCTTGTCCACTAAACATTCGGCAATCGGATCGCCGGGGGCGTAGAAGGGAGATGGTATTATACTCTCATCCACTTAAAATTCGCCTGAAAATATATCGCTTCTTTAATAGAAACACGTGCCTCGCCAAAAATTGCGCACCTGGTTTGAGGAGGGCAATCCTTTTGCATCTTGATAATGTTTCAATTATTTTTGAAGTTTTGAGGCATTTTGTTATCTGTTAATGTAACTCGGCTTTTTCCATAGAGTAATTTTGTAATGTATTTATTAATATAATTTTAATTGCTCATTGTAATATTAACCATTGAAACATAGTTTGGCTCATGCCACCAAAAAGCACGTGGCTCACCGAAATATGCGGGATGTGTTTGAGCTATCAATCTTTTTGCATCCTGTTTGGAACTTTTGAGACTTATGTTATCTGCTACCACAACATGTCTCACTTTACTCATTAATTGAGGGGTTTTTTTTTTAAATTTTATTTGCTTATTCACATACAATGTTAACCAAAAAAAAAAAAAAAAACGTGAGTTGCCGCCCGTGCTCACAAACACACGTGCCTCGCCGAAAGTTGCGTACCTTATTTGGGATTTCAATCCTTTCGCATCCTAAAAATATCTCAATTATTTTGGAATCTTTGAGGCTTCTTATTATCTACTACCGTAGCTCGGCTCATTTTATGTATTATTTTTAATTTATTTACTAATTAACCTAATTTTAAATCTTCGTTCATATCATGTGACATGAATCTTAAAAGTAGTTCGACGCCAATGCCAACAAAGAAACACGTGATTCGACGAAAATTGCAACCTCGTTTGGAATCTCAATCTTTTTACATCCTGATAATATTCAAATTATTGTAGAAGTTTTGGGGGATTTTATTATCTGCTCCCATCTATACCTTGGCTCATTTTATTCTTTTGTTGAATAATCATTTTTTCCTTCAGAATATTTTGCTGCTTGTTTTGCTATGTGATTAAAACCAAAAAAGAAAGAGAAAAGTGTTTTGACACCAAAGGTCGGGTTTTTACCGAATTTTGAATGTCTGCTCTTGCTATACATACTAAAAAAAATCAGATAAAATATTTTTGAAGTGTCTTACAACAGGGTTTGGCCCGAGTTTAAACCGTACTGTCCAAACTTAAATTTTATTGAAATGTTTTTTTTTTTTTTTTTTTTTTTTTTTTTTTTTTTTTTTTTTTTTTTTTTTTTTTTTGTGAACAAGTATCAGAAACAAATAACAAAAGAAATATTTTTTTTTCTTCATAAGAGCAAGTTAGAACTTATTTATTGAATTTTGAACATTCAAATATGGGTATAATGATATTCTTGATTTTTATCAAGTTACATTGAAATTTTTTTAATTTTAAGTTTGGCTACCATTTTCTGAAATTTGGCTACCATTTTGTGGGGTGTTAGTAGCCATTGGCTACCAATTCAAAATTTGAGTGTTGAGGTATAATTATCGGGATCCTAGGAATGAGCAATCGTTTCTGACAGCTTATCACATATAAATGTCAAGGGAAGTAACGTGTTTGTTTATAATTTATTTCACGAAAAAGTCAAATAACACTCAACGCACCGCTAACTTACAACCTGTTTACTGCGCACCGGTAGCTGCCAGAACGTGTGCTTTATGTCGCTCAGCCATGGAGGTGTCAAAAAAGGCGTAGTAAAAAGGCTTAGTCAATAAGACAGTTTTTCTATTTATGTAACTGACACACATAAATTATAGCCTATGTCCGTCTCCTGGCTCTAAGCTACCTACCCACCAATTTTTAGCCATATCGGTACAGCCGTTCTTGAGTTATAAGTAGTGTAACTAACACGACTTTCTTTTATATATACAGAAGATAGAATAGTAGTGAGAAGAACAACCTCTTTAACTGCAGTGCAGGAGCTATCCCACGAAGCGCTCTCTACCTCTCAGAATCAGAAGCGTAAAAACTCTAAAGTGACAATCGCTTCTGACAGCTTTTCACATGTAAATTTCAAGGGAAGTAACGCATTTGTTTATAATTTACTTCACAAAAAAGTCAAATAACACTCAACGCACCGCTAACTTACAACCTGTTCGGAAGCTGCCAGAACGTGTGCTTTATGTCGCTCAGCCATGGAGGTGTCAAAAAAGGCGTAGTAAAAAGGCTTAGTCAATAAGACAGTTTTTCTATTTATGTAACTGACAGACATAAATTATAGCCTATGTCCGTCTCCTGACTCTAAGCTACCTACCCACCAATTTTTAGCCATATCGGTACAGCCGTTCTTGAGTTATAAGTAGTGTAATTAACACGACTTTCTTTTATATATATAGATAGAAGATAGAATAGTAGTGAGAAGAACAACCTCTTTAACTGCAGTGCAGGAGCTACCCCACCAAGCGCTCTCTACCTCTCAGCCTCAGAAGCGTAAAACCTCTAAAGTGACAATCGTTTCTGACAGCTTATCACATATAGTTTTAAAGGAAATAACGCGTTTGTTTATAATTTATTTCACGAAAAAGTCAAATAACACTCAACGCACCGCTAACTTACAACCTGTTTACTGCGCACCGGTAGCTGCCAGAACGTGTGCTTTATGTCGCTCAGCCATGGAGGTGTCAAAAAAGGCGTAGTAAAAAGGCTTAGTCAATAAGACAGTTTTTCTATTTATGTAACTGACACACATAAATTATAGCCTATGTCCGTCTCCTGGCTCTAAGCTACCTACCCACCAATTTTTAGCCATATCGGTACAGCCGTTCTTGAGTTATAAGTAGTGTAACTAACACGACTTTCTTTTATATATACAGAAGATAGAATAGTAGTGAGAAGAACAACCTCTTTAACTGCAGTGCAGGAGCTATCCCACGAAGCGCTCTCTACCTCTCAGAATCAGAAGCGTAAAAACTCTAAAGTGACAATCGCTTCTGACAGCTTTTCACATGTAAATTTCAAGGGAAGTAACGCATTTGTTTATAATTTACTTCACAAAAAAGTCAAATAACACTCAACGCACCGCTAACTTACAACCTGTTCGGAAGCTGCCAGAACGTGTGCTTTATGTCGCTCAGCCATGGAGGTGTCAAAAAAGGCGTAGTAAAAAGGCTTAGTCAATAAGACAGTTTTTCTATTTATGTAACTGACAGACATAAATTATAGCCTATGTCCGTCTCCTGACTCTAAGCTACCTACCCACCAATTTTTAGCCATATCGGTACAGCCGTTCTTGAGTTATAAGTAGTGTAATTAACACGACTTTCTTTTATATATATAGATAGAAGATAGAATAGTAGTGAGAAGAACAACCTCTTTAACTGCAGTGCAGGAGCTACCCCACCAAGCGCTCTCTACCTCTCAGCCTCAGAAGCGTAAAACCTCTAAAGTGACAATCGTTTCTGACAGCTTATCACATATAGTTTTAAAGGAAATAACGCGTTTGTTTATAATTTATTTCACGAAAAAGTCAAATAACACTCAACGCACCGCTAACTTACAACCTGTTTGCTGCGCACCGGAAGCTGCCAGAACGTGTGCTTTATGTCGCTCTGCCATGGAGGTGTCAAAAAAGGCGTAGTAAAAAGGCTTAGTCAATAAGACAGTTTTTCTATTTATGTAACTGACACACATAAATTATAGCCTATGTCCGTCTCCTGGCTCTAAGCTACCTACCAATTTTTAGCCATATCGGTACAGCCGTTCTTGAGTTATAAGTAGTGTAACTAACACGACTTTCTTTTATATATATAGATTATTACAAAATGATAAAATTTTCGTTATTTTCATTTTAAGTATTAATGACGATCTATTAATACTGAAAATGATAATTACTGCAGTACTTATTTAGTTTATATTAAGTAATTTTGGATTTTAAATGCTCAATGAAATTTCTCAAGTGCACGTGGGGTAAAGTGAAATAGTTCATTTCGTTAAACTATGCGTTCATGCATTTAAATCACATACGCATTTCTTCATTGATTAGTTAATTTACATTCTTTTGCTTATTAATTCACATAATTATTCATTCATTCTTTTATTTTATCATTTATTCTCTATTTTATTCACTCATTTCCTTTTTTCACGTTTTAATTTATCCATTTATTTGTTTTATTTATTTATTCGTTTATCTTTTCATTGATAATTCATTTATTGGGTCTCGGTGGCGCTGGTGAGCTGCCCCAATGAAGCAATCACGTTTTTCTTTAAAAAAAAAAAAATATTATTTATTTATTTCAACTGCGGCTTGCAAGATTTCTTATGATGTGAATTTTCTTTAGCTGTCAAAAAAAATTTGAAAAGCCTATTTCTTCAGTAAGTAATGTTAATAATAGGGATATTATTGGAAATTCTTAAATAATGTTTAAAGATTACATTTCCTTTTTAAATTTTACAGAAAAAAATAATTTAGTCATTTTGATTCATGTTTTTTCAGTCATTAATTTTTTAATCCTGGGAATCCGTCAATCCCATTACAAAATGAGATTGACGGCGGCTTTTCTGTAAAACAGGGAAATGGTCGGGAGAACAGCCCTGTGTTAAGGAAGTGTTCAACAATGTAATTCCTTTTGTTTAAAATTCAAACCAAAGAAAAAAATACATTTTCTACATTTTCAAGGACTTTTTTTTTTGTGCACAGTAAAACAATTAAAAATAATATAAAGCAAATACTTTTTACTTTTAGATCAAATCTTATAGAGAATTATGATATTTCCCTGTAAGCACTCTATCACGTACATACGACTTAGAATTGATTGTATTTTTGAACATTTATTTACACAAATCTCTTATAGTTTTTGAATTAAATTGACAAGAATAAAATAGGTGTATCAACCATTTTTATGTCTCAACAGCGGACAGCAGCAGTACCCTGAATAGAGAAAGCCACTTCACGCTTCCTTCTACCCGATGCCTAGTAGTCCGACATCTAAGCACTCGGCTACTTTCGTTGGTTGCTTATGCGATAGTTTGTTCGCTGTCTTTGAATCATGTCATATTTTAGTAGTTTTCAAGTCCTTTTTTTTTTTCTTGTTTTTCATGGAAAATTTGGACTTTATTAACTGATTCTTATTACATACCATAATCTAGACTTTAATTGACTTTCTTTTCTGCATTATTAGGTTTTACTACTTAAAATCAGATGTTATTAACTCGTTTTAGAATTATATTACGAAGAGATTTTATTTTCTGCAATTTTATAGACAGTTATAAATTCAATTGCAATAAGATTTCCTTTTCTAGGGAATAAAAATTCAAAGATTAATGCCATCAAAATTTTAAATAAAACAGAATCAGAGATATAAAAAATTTATTCATGAATAAAGCAAATTTTACAAGATGCTTTTAAGAAACAAAATACAGGTTACTTTTAACACAATTAATAGAATTTTTCATTCGAAATTTTCTGGTGAATTTAACTTTAACAAAATGTTTCAACACACAACCGCTACTTTTCAAGCTCACAAAAAGATTACATGCAATATTTTTATTTACAAAATCTATTTTCCAACCAGGGCTCTCAAAAACTTGAACACACTTTCAAGAGAAATAACGATTATTTTCAAGTGGTTAAATTCAAGCACAGTAAAAATTTTCGATAAAATAGAAATGGTTTGTCTTGAATTTTGAACCCTTAAAGAAAAAAACAATCAATTTCATGAAAATTAAAAGTAAAATGTCACGTCTCAATTTGAAATTGCTACAACAAATACTACTGTGAAGTTTAAAATACTTAGTTTCAATATATTTTGTTGATTTTTATCTTCACGTTAAGTTATCTTTAGCTCTTGTTCAAGAGAAACAAACAATTTTCATAACAATAAAAGAAAAAAATATTTTCCAACAACAAAATGGAATTAAACAAGCAATTGAGGAAAAATTGTTTTAAAAGTGATAAGTTCTTAAAATTTCCAACTATAATAAGCTATATAAAATAAACTGAAGATAAAAAATTTACTTAGAGTCATATCCAAAAATAAAAAATAGGACAAAATCAAAGCAGAAATTACACTGTAACTTCGAAAATTCTAGTCTAAGTATAGAGATATTATAACATTGGGAAATTTTTCTAATCACTACTAGCGAGTAAAGAAGTAGGGGAATGTGGGCAAAGTGAAATGGTAAAATATTTTCACAGAGGTAATTTTCACAGAGAATAGTAAAATATTTTAAAGTGTGATTAGAAATTGAAGAGTGATTTAAGAGTGATTATTTATTTTATAAATAAATAAAATTTATTTTAAACAAATAAAATAATTTATTTTATTTATTTATAAAATAAATAAATAAAAAAATAAATTTTAGGAAAATATCATTAACATAGTTTTCAAAATATGCACTAGTTTCTTCAAGATGATCAACAGAACAAGCTTCCAACTTCCAAATAAATTGAATAACATTATAATATTGCTTTTTAAATTTATTCATAAATTTTAGAATGAACAAAATTTTAGAGAAAAAAGTATTTTTGCTAAATTTTATCGAGTGACGTCCTAATAAACAGAATAAATACACTTTCTAATAAATTATCTACACAAAGTCAGAAGTATTCAAGGTAAAATAAATTAATAGATATTAACAAATGTAACAACACATTCAGAGTGAATAAAAAAAGTTAGACACACTGATATGCTAGAGAAGTTTAATATCTTAAAGAACGGGCGAAATAGTTTAATGAAACAAAACTTCCTCGTGAGTTAGGAGTTATTTTGAATCTTTCCGACATATTGCTTGCAGCCATCGTCGTATGAATTCGTCTTCTTTTGGGAGCGAAAATACTGCAACTTTTGGGCTATTTTCATAGTTGCCTTTACAGTTTATGGCACAGCATCTGTGCAGCATCTTCACAATATAATGTAATAACAATATATTAAAATGCGATGGCAGTATTTATGACTATTTTTGAACTTTGGACGATAACGCTGTCTGCAAACAAAGATAACCACAACACTGCAATTGGCGAGTATTTTAACGCCAAACCGGTTCTCCGACCCCGTGATACTACAGGGGTGTAGTATTACCGGGGAGCGATTTTCGTCGCCGAGCGAGAAGCCAAGATAACAGGCAAATATGGCAACCAAGACTACTGTTTTCCTTTCGGACTACTAGAGAAGCCATGTTTTGCGATATTGTAACCCGTGAAGAGGCTTTGTAATCGAGACGGTAATGACAGCATACGACCTGCCATAGGCGGCTGGTGTACCAAAAAAGTGGCGGGTCAAAAGAAATGTATGTGGAGAGAGGGGGGGGGGTGAAGTCAGCCCCTCCTGGAGTTTTTCTTTTTTTTTTTTCGTGTAAAATTTGATTATATGAATGTATTTTAATATTACTGATTAAATGACCTCTAAAAAATGCGGAATATAGTCAGAAAAATTAAACAGGCGATATACGACCCTTACGGTTTAAAATTCCATTGTTATGAAATAACTGGTTCAAAGTTGGAATTTTCAGCTTGTTTTTGGCATTTTCAGCTATTATTTTGGTGAAATAAATCGTTTTTCACTCTCTCGATCAACACTTTATAACCATGGAAAATGAAAGGGTAAGGTCCCTATACTGTTAAAAGTGAAGGGCTGTCGCCCCCTTGCCCCCTGTACGAGCCGCCTATGGCTGCGACTGTCATTTAATATATTAGTGAATTAATCAGATTGCGAAATCTCATAAGACCTAAATTAAAACTTTTGCTAAACCATTTACCGATATGCTTCCCATTTATTCACATTTCTTCCCAAAACGAAAAATATATTTATTAAAAGCAAAAAGTAATCATAACTTGCGGTTACCTTTTGGGGAAGAAATCCAACTTTTCATGGTTTCGGAACGAGATGTAAGATCTAAGGACAGGAGAACCGCTTTCAAAATGCCCTGGAGTTCTGCTATCCATCAGTGTAGTGTAGATGCAAAATGCAAAGGTTACGAAAGACAGGAAAAACTTTCTTTCAACGAAAACACCTTTCGTCCTTATGCCCTCAAGCTCCCGCTAAAAATTATCGCCCCCAGACCGAAAACGGTTACACTAATTAAACTGTCTGACTGATGCACAATCATACAATGGTGACTGGCGACGGAATTCGCGATCCCACCCCAGGATCTGCTGCCAATCCCTTTATCCCCGGTAGATGTCTTTTCGTTTCGTGAATCAGTCGCCCAGTCTTTTACTTGAATAGGGGGGAAAAAAAGAAAAAAAAACTGCTATTGCAGCTTTGACTGGGAGGAAATGTCTGACGTAAATTTGAGAATAAAACGACAAAATTATTTTCATAACTTATCCCTCAATGAACGATATTTTATTTACGATGGGAAAAAAATCCCTCGATGAGGGGTTAAGCGGATTCCTAAAGGGAGGGGGTTGGAAATTGCCCTCCAGCTGGGCCCGTCCCAAATAAACACAAATGTATATTTCTACGGATTAAAAAAATCGCAAAAGTGGTAAGAGTATAAAACTAAAAATCATAGTTCGTATTTCAATTTCACCAAAGTACTTGAATTTTATGTATCATTTTTTTTTGTTTTGTTTGTTTTTTTATGTTTAATATCATCAGTTCCTCGCGGTACCCCTCATCTGTCGTTGAGGCACCCTTATTTGTCGCAGCACTCAGTTTCGGAACTTCCACCCAATGCAATAATTTTCCTCTAAAACAAGATGGAATGCAACATTTCTTACCAAAGTAGCCGCTGTTTTCTTACAGATGGCAAGAGACAGTGCCTCCCCCTACCCATATTTCAATAAGCACGCTTCAAATTACACAGGTCTGCAACCAAAACACTGCGTGGGATATTTTGAGTGTTCTTTATGTTTTTCGGTGTGCTGAATTCGAAAATGACCTCCGTTTTTGTCCATCACGTACAGTTTTTCCGCAAAACGTGTGTACTGAGTGTGCTAATGTACCATTTTACCTCTATTTAACTGAAAAAAATTCTCTATTGATTTATGATTTAGAAAAATGTTTATTACAAATAGTTTTTCTTATTTGCTTCTTTGATGTTCAAAGAGTACTTACAGTTATAAAAACTGAAAAAAAAGGGGGGAGAGAGTGAGGTTGGGCGTTAGATGGAGATAAGTGAAAACAGGCCTGCTACACTCCTCCACAGAGCCACATTGATCAGGTTCAAATATGTTGCTCTGGGTTCCTTCCTGGACTATTAAGGATTTTATTAAAATAAGGGTGGTAGTGATAAGAGAGATAAAGAATGTGGGGTCATTTTATTTATTTATTTTTCATTGAGGATTCGTTTATTAAAAGTATTAGTTTGTATTGAAGTTTTTTTTTTTTTTTAAATTTATTCCACTTCCTTATCAGATTAAGGGAAATATCTTTTTTTTTTAAATAAGCAGAAATGCTGCTATGGTGCATTTTTTAATCAAGTGCACACCCGTTTTTAAAATAGAAATCGTCAAAGGTGCTGGGGCTAGTCGTGGTATTCCACGTTGGGCAGTATAGTGATTGAGCGTGAAAAAGTGCTATTTCCAAATCTTTACATTAAATTAGGACTGATGAAGCAATTTATCGAGGGTTTATTTAAAAGATAGAGACTTTCAAATATGTTTTTTCGAAGTTTCTGAAGTTTTCTGAAGCTAAATTGAAAGAGGGAATATTCACACGACCTGACATAAGCAAACTTTTGTCCCTACCATTGTTTTTTGAATCAATCAATGAATGAAACTGAAAAAGAAGGCTAGAACTCATTCGAGGATGTGGTACAAAAGTGTATGGGAAGTAGCAAAGACTATGGCTCTGAAAACATCGTTGAGAGTGTGTTGGCTGCCTTCAAAGTTCAGCACTGTTCCATGAGTTTAAAAACCCAATTTCTACATTCACATGTAGACTATTTTCCCAAAAACCTTGGTGGCTTTAGTAAGGAACAGGATGAGAGGTTTCATCGAGATGTTAAAGACATATAGAGACGTTACCAAGGAAAGTAGGACGTAAATATGATGTCATACTACTTTTGGATGCTCAAGCGGGAAACATCGAGATCCAACCAGCGAAAGCGCACCAATAGGAGTATCAATAAAAAGAAAAATGGTTTTACCATAAAAAAGAGTAAACACTAAATGTGATCCACTTTTTAAAATGTGTTGTAATGAGTAAAAAAATTGTAAAGCTTTTTTTAAAAATAAATACATGATTTTCTTTAACTTTTTTTTTCGACTTTGACAGTTAAGTCCTCATGTATTGCAAAAAATCTGTACGTGATGGAAAAAAATGAAGCTCATATTCGGATTCAGCACACCGAAAAACACGATAAAATCAGTCAAAACATCCCATGCATCTGTTCAAAATTTTTTTTTTTGCAGACCTGTGTTATTCAGTCACATAATGCAATAAACACATAAAAGTGTTGCAGTAAACCATGTCATTTTTTTAATGTGTTTTGTTTTTTTCGGAGGAAGAGAGACACAAAATTCAGCAGGGACAGTTTTTGCCACCCCCTCGGAAGCTAGCACCCGGGGCGGGCCGCCCCTCGCCCCCACCTTCCTACGCCACTGCAGCCGCACCCCCTAGATCAGAGCCAATGGGAGGTCACTGTGACCTCCCATTTTATTTATTTGACTTTTATGCTAATTTTTGGAAACTTTATATAAACTGCGTTATTATATCTAGTATTGATTACTTTTCAGAAAATGATAGTTAGCTTGCCTGTTTTTGGGGAGAAAATTTTTAATTTACCGAATGAAACTCGGGATTTTACTGAATGATTAAAAAATAAATAAATAAAATACAAGAATGCATACTTATCTATGTCTACCAAAAGAGACGTGAGGCATCACGAAAATAAATAAATTAATTAATGAAAAAAAAAAGAAAATAAATAAATGAAATAAAGAAGTTCAGCCGTGCAATACTGTCTCACTGTTTTCAAATTTCATCAGCCAATTTGTATCAGATAAGAACTTTTTGGGAGGTCACAGTGAGCTCCTATTGGGGTGCTACTGCTTGCACCCCCCTAACGTGAGTCCTGGCTACGCCCTTGGATATAGTTTAATAAAAACATAAATAAACAAACTCAAGAGTGACATCATTGTACTCAGTGGCGTAACTAGGGGGGTGTTTTGGGGACAACCCCCCCCCCCCGAAACGTTGGTCCAAAAAATGAGATGAAAAAATGTAAAAACTCCTAGAATGAAAAAGTATGATTCTTCCGCGAATATCATAGTGTTACAGACTTCATTGCCACCCCCCTCCCCTTCCCAGAACCATTAAGGATTGTTTTGTTAGGAAATGTCAAAAATGTCCGGAGTTAGGCCTCCAAACCCCCCATTATGATAGAAATTCGTCTGAAATTGCGTCTTTGGAACTTAAATTTTGAAAAAATTGCTTGTAAGAATTTCTGTATCCTATCATTTTCTTTCACATTATTAAAAATGGCCGGCAATCGTGTTTTACTGACTGAGGAAGAGATTGAACATCCTTTTCTCGAACATCACCAAGATAGTCTAGAATGGAGTTTTTAGAGGTACAATTTATGAAAATTTCAGGGGGCGAACCGCTGGACCCCCTTCTATTTTTCTGCAGTAATATTTCTTAAGACTGCAGCACAATTCTAGTGTCAGAGGTTATTACTCTTTAAAAAACTGTCCGGTTTTTTGAATTTCGGAAGTACGCATTTTTAAGTGCGTACTATATACGTATACACATACATACAAAGTGTGGAAAAAAAGCCCCCGCCACCATGTTTTTAACCTCGTGACAACTTTGAATAGAACCCCCCCCCCTGAAACCAACGAGTAGTTACGCCACTGATTGTACTAAACTGCATAAAGATACATCGGGCAAGGTGATGAGTAAGGAAGTTCACAATATTGCACCCAATAGAATGACAAGGCGCTAACAGTTCACAGTGAATTCTTGCTTCAAGTATCAAGAGCAAAACAAGACAGAAGTTTTTACTCCGAAAATCAAATAAAAATATATATATTAATTATTTTTCTTGTGGTCAAAGCTGAAAAGTGTACTGATTTACCCCGTTTTGCGGTAGTGGTCATTAAAGCATCATTAATGGAATGAAAAAAAAAATAGCATCACCTGAAATAGAAGAGGAATTTGAAACAAAAAACATGTTAAATAAAATGATTAAATATTGCTTTTAAATTGAGACATTATGAAGTTCCAATTAAATCTATGAAGCGCAATTTGAAACTAAGAAATATGTAAGTCCTCAACCATTTTGTGTTTATGAATAGCAATGATTCAAAATAAAGTATTTTTCATAAGAATTAAAAGAAAACATCAGGTTTAAAAAAAAGTATTGGCACACCTTGAATTTTCCTGGTGTTCCAGTGAGCCAGCATGCCATTTGTCATGGTTTATGCTGTATTTCAATACTGTTATTTTTCATAATTTTGATTTCTTTTTTCGAAATTGTTGCTTACGATACCCATTTAATGAAAATGGTGACCAAAGTGAAAATTGGTCTCATTTGGAGACTGGCGGCCGCGAGTTTTGAGCTTTAATAAAGGACTTATTGCATTGTTTCTTATATAATGTAATATATAAGATATAACCGTTTGCAGCTTGATATATACATGTGATCTGAATTCATTTTCAGCTTTCATCACACATATGTCATTGAACTGGGTGTAATAACGTTATTTTTATGCAAAATAGAAGTTAAATACTTTTTGAAAATGCTAAAATTTTTATTTTGTAAGGTGGTGAACAATTCAGAAGCTTTTAAAAGTTATGATAAATAAGTACACAGATAAAAATCTAACTGATAAAATTTAATTTTCTTATTAGGGTATTATACTTAAGAATTTAATTGCCAAAGAAATCCTGAAAATATATGAACATGGCCAGTAACAACGCTTCACGATCCTGTGTTAAAAGGAAAGTTTTGGATGAGAATGCTAGAAATAGAAGAATTCGGGAACAGCTCCTACGCTTAGAGATGGATAACCACCATGAAAACGACTGTATATCAGATGATGATATCACTGACCAATCTTTTGGAAAAATGGGAAAAAAGAAGCAGAAAAGTAAAAAGCAATTAGGTGGCGGTAAATACAAAAAAAATTTCACAGCATTATTGGAAGAGGAATTGGCAAATTGTCCTCCAGGAAAACCAAATTACATGACCGCAGTGGTACCTCCTTCAAAGTACCCACCACGGCATTTCTGCTCGGTTTGTGGATTTGCATCAAATTATACCTGTGTTCAATGTGGTGCTCGTTTCTGTTCTATTAAGTGCAACGGTGTTCACAAAGACACTCGCTGTTTGAAATATTCTGTGTAATCTTTTACACTTTTATTTTATTTCATTTTTGTGCAATGTATTGCTTAATTTAAAATACATTGTATCTCATGGTTTTATTGAAATTTTATGTTGCAACTATGTCTTAAATCAAAACTCACAGTCGCATTGTGGCGACCTAGTTTGAAAAAGTAGCAACCCAAGAAACTTTTTCGGTGGCAAACATTCCACGGCTACATATTCTAAATCAAATTTTTTGTGTGATTGCCCTGTTTGGTAATATGAAAGTGGAAGTAGACAAAATTCTTACGTGCCTAACTTCCCAAAAATTGAACTGAATGTTTATTTTAATGCAAATTACTGAAAATAACGCAAAATGTACCGTTTTTATTCATCTTTATTTTATCTTCAGAATATTGTTTTATCTTGACTGCTTTCGACACTAATGTGCTAAAAATTGACCATTTTATCTGAATTGTAGTTTCTTGAGGAGTAGTAATTACTTTTATGCAATAAAATCAAAAATCTATTATCATGTATTTTTTCATTGTCACCATGTTTGGCCATTCTCAAAATGGAAGCAGACAAGAATCTTAGTTGTCTAAGTTTACATAGCAGGATGGGATGTTTATCGCAATGTAACCTATGGAAAATAACATAAAATGTGCCAAAATTCAGAGTTAAAAAAGAAAAAATATTTTGTTGAAAAGGAAATTTTTCTGCCAAATTGTACCCCATTGTTGCTTTGGAGACTGTTATAAATTGAAACTATTTCATTTAAAATGCAGTTTCATGCCAACTTTTTGTTTGTTTATTATTTGAAAAAGTTCAAAAATGTATTTTAATTTGAAATGCATGTTTAGTTAAAAAATTTATATTAAATGTGAAAGCTCTATTGTTTATTTTTATGAAACTAGTACCCCTCCCCCATTTCATACTTTAAAGCTTGGTGCCACTCAGAAAGTTATCTTTTACACTCTCTTGACCTTTTTACACTTGCTTGTATAATTTATATTTCTTTCTCTTCTGATAGATAAATATTTTTTGTAAGTTCTGATGCCCTATTTAAAAATGTTATAAGTTTTTGAGTTTTAAATTGTGTTTGAAGCCTTAACCATATGTTTTTAGTAAGTTATAAACGTATTTTAGAAAAATCCCTTTCTTTGCAAAATTTCTGCAAGTGTATATTTATAGATTGGATTTGTGCAGTTTCAGTATCAAACCTTATGTGCCTTTTGACTAAACTATTCATTAGTATGAGAAGTTGTCATTAAATGTTCCTGTAAAAATAACATTACTGCTTTTAATCATTTTAAGGAGTTTTCGAAAGTCTGACTTGAAATCTCCTGAACCTCTTTTATTCATGTTAAAATGTGATATTTTGTACTAGCATTTACTACTTACTTTTTTTTACATGCCATGTTCTTTTACTATTTTACAGTAAAATATCTTTTCTTGCTTATGTAATATTCTATGAGTATCTAATAAAAAGGTTTTGTTGAATCTTAGAATGTGCTGCTTTAATTTTAGATCTTTAAAATTTCTTACTTTAAAATTACTTTTCTTTTACCTTCTTCCTTTTTCTGTATCTTTCTCTCTGAGAGGGTAGGAAGCTCTCTCTCGAAAATTTTTGGAATTAAAAGCCTGAAAGTGCATTTTTAGTTTATGTTTATTGATGTTAGAGGAATATGGATTTAGGGGCTCCTCCTGAAGTTTTTTGGTGTTGAGCAGACCAGTCATTGACAGGGGTTGTCTAAAAAATCGATACATTAACCAATAAGTGGGAGTGGTTTTTGTTTTCAGATGAAGTTTGCATTGGGGTTGCAATTTTTAACCCGCCTTAAAATTTTAAATGACAAACCTAGTGTAGATTCTAAAATGCAATTTTTCCTTCACAGTATTAATATATTTACATATAAGTGGGAGAGGATTTTGCTGTTTTTCGGTATATTGAGTGTATACTGTTTGTCCCATCCCATGAAAAAATTAGAAATGACGAGCCTATCTAAATGAAGAATTATATGATGTCTTTGGTCTTGTCGAGGAGGTTATGATCCCTTTTTGGTTCCGTACTTTGAGTTACACTTGAATTTATGACCCTCTGAAGTGGCCTCTGGACTCCTATCACCAATTTCCCCCCATAAATCCGACATAGGGAAGCACCCATCCTTTCATTATGTCTCTGGAAACAATATTTTAAGCTGCGGGCTCCTTCTAATTTGTTGGACCCGTCCGTTCTTGATTTTGGGAGGGGCAGAACCCCCTCCCTTTATACTGTAAAGGCCTTTAATTTCGCGGGCCGTAATTTTCGCGAAAATGAATATATCGGTGATTTCGCGGGCCGAAAATTTCGCGAATTTTGCATGTACAGAACCGAAAGTTGAAAAAGTAAAAAGAAATTCGCGAGGCCTAAATTTTCGCGATTACGAAGGGCTCGCGAAAATTAAGGCCTCGCGAATAAAAAGGCCTTTACAGTATACATGCACTCCCTTTATATAAATGCACTCAGAATAAAAATTCTTTTTTTTTTTTCTATTTTGCAATCCTCTAGCACTTTCGTAATTTTTTCCATTTTTGCCACCAAATCGCATGATATTTGAAGCAACAAAAGCTCTCAAATATTTGACAAAACTGTTTCTGCTTGATTTCATCACATTGCTGTGTTTTTGTTTCCCCGCCATCACTTCTTTCATGCGCGTACTTGTATAAGAGAAGATTCATAAAATAAAGGTTGGTGTTTTTTGAAAATTAAATATGTATTGTACCTTTTTAAGTCATTGGTATACTGTTGTAATTACATGTTTTTATATGGTCTTCGATATGTTGCATCCCGGCATAGAAGAGTTGTGGTATTTTAAAGAAAGCTGTTATACATTCGGTCTAATGTGTGTGGAAGAAAGATTTAGTTGAGTAAAACTTCTGCAAACATTTGTTTAATGAAGCATTAAACTATATTTTAGCTGTTACTTCTGCTTTCAAACAGTTGTCTGGATGTAAAATGACCCAATTTTTTCAAGATTTAGTTTAATAATTATGAATCGCAAAAAAAAAAAAAAATGCTGACAATGTTTGCTTTAAAGCCAGAAAAGAAATAAACGCGTAGTTATACTATCAACTAAGTCACTTGCTACTATTATGCAAATTGATAAACTATGTTCCGAAGTGTTGGTTAACTGCCTGAAATTCTTTTTAATTGAACCAGTTGCATATGGTATTTCAATTTATACTTGCATTAGGAATAGCTTATTCATAAGCTGTTATTAAATTAATATTTAGTTTTATCACGCATATTGTTTGCCCAAAAATAACAAGAACAGGTTAGTTTTTCCTTTTGCAATGAAAATATTTTTATACCATTAGATCGAATTTTAAACATTTTTATTACTATTCATTAGTGTTGCAGTTTTTTTTTTTTTTGAACTACGTATGTCTGAACAGGGCCTGACGAAGGATTCAAAGGCCCATAGGCATTAGAAGTGATGGGGCACTCTAGAGTCATTGCAAGGACCAAAAAAAAAAGTGTTTAGGGAGAGGTAGGGAACGGTTTATATCTCAATTTTTTCAAACACATTATACATAACATACACACATTTGTGTCTCATTTCGTTCCTTTGGCTGAAAAAAAAGTTACATATCAAAGAAATTAAAATTGAATAATATTTACAGATTGCAACCATGACTGCAAAAGTTGACAAACCTCAAATGAATCGGTGGTTTGAAGAAGGGAACGAAGACCAAAATTTCAAAATTAGGTTTTTTCGTGATTGTATATCTCCTACTGTGGATACACGTGTTAGTGAGAAGAAAAAAACAAAAACCAAAGGAGATATACAATCACGAAAAAACCTAATTTTGAAATTTTGGTCTTCGTTCCCTTCTTCAAACTGCCGGTTCAATTGTAAGTGTACCGTTGTTTTTCAAATCTTGGCTTAAATAAGGGTTGGGAATCTATATTTCAGAGCACCCCAGGCCCCCATTGTTGTTAGCACACCACTTCAGTACCACATGTACTCAACATTTTACAGACACGTGAAAATTCATTTAATATTGTAATCTATATTTGTAGTTAAGTCAATATCACGATATTTTTTTCATCTGATCAACAATGCCAATGAATAAGTGTTATTCATATTATTAAATAACGGGAGGGGGGGAGTAATCTTTAAAAAGAAAAAAAAAATCCATTTAAGGAATATTAAAAATTGAAAATCTCTCAGAAAAATAAGCATTTTGTTTCTTACAGTCAACCATGAATCTTTATATAAGCCCGCAAAGGTTGTTTCCTGAATTTCGTTACTTTTTCTTTTTCCTTTTTTTTTTTAGTGCTGACACTCATTTTTTCCCCAGTCCCCAATGATTTTTTGCAAAACACAAATTTAAAGGTAGAAAAAAAAGAAGAATGGATTTCTCTGGCTGCGCTAAATCAGATAATTCCTACCTTGATTTTGGAGACAGACAAGTAGTCAGAAGTCTTCCGAACAGACAGACGCGGACAATTTGTTATATCAAATGATAACTGTTCAATAAATGAGATAACATTGGTTACATTTTTTTTCCATTCCCGATTAAAATGGAGGAGTTAAATAAATTTGAGTACTTCAAAAAATTAGCTAGGCTCTCAATTTAAGCCTAACAAAAAAATAGTGGATTCAATAATTTAAATAAATGAAAGAATAATTTCTAATTAAAATATTAATAATTTCCTTTTCTTAATTGAACAACGGATATACAATGAAAAGATGTATGTATAATAAACAAGTTACTAGCAAAGTACAAATAATCAAAAATGATGTCTTGAATAATAGAATGCAAAGATGCTACTAAGGTAATTCTTTCTCTTGCTTTGCTTAAACTGTTCTTTTTCAAAAACAACGTTTGGCAAATAGCTTCATTGTTATCATTTATATATTTCTTTCAGCCCAGTTCTTCATCGTGTCTTTCAGATTCATCATTTTGTTCAGCTTCACCAAATGATTCATGATCTTCTCCTTCAGTTCCTGCGACCATTAGTTTTAGCTTCTCTTTCTGTTTTCGTTTAAAAAATCCAAACTGTAATGGAAAAATGAAACAAAAATTAATGTTAAAGCATTAATACACTTCTTATAAACAAAAATTTGAAAAATAAACTGATAAAACATGCAGCACACAACATCTAGCATCCAGAGCTAAGCATCCAGCCCCTATTATGTTTTTTGCCATCATGCTTGGTATAAAACCCTACTCGTTGGTTTTTTTGTTTCTGCATATAGCTCGTATCTCAATCACAATTGTAGATCGCATAATATGATTTCGAGATGTCAAAATTCAAGTTAATGCCCGGGTCAGGATGTCCAGGACTGGATGCTAGGTGTTGCGTGCTCCCTGCTGGATGTTGTGTGCTGCATGCTGACGCTGTTTTTATCTAAACAAAATTGTGTCCCCTCCACCACCCATGAGTAGCACCCTTGTGATAAGGCAAGTGGACCAGAAGAGTTTGTATTTTTAGCATATAAAAATAAAATCATAGTAACATCAAAAATGTTCAAATGGGAGCAATAAGCAATTCGTGATTGCTCAAAAAAACGAGTATATAGTTTTTTTAAACAAAAAGCACATCTTTCTTTCCGTAATGCATCAGTACTTGAATCAACAATTACTTTGAAAATTATTGTGTAGCAAAATCAATTTTAGCGTGATTTCAACCATGCTGAGTGAACTAAAAACACTAATTTTGCGTCGAGAAAAACGAATATGTAAATGAAAATGATTTATTTTATTTTGCTCTTTGCTTTTAAGGTACACTAAAGCTTGCAGGAGGAAGATTCACAATAACTACCCAGTAATTTGAAGGTAAATTTAAAAAGAAAAAAAAACATATCCTGTGCAGTCAATGTAATTAAATAGGTCCTGTTTTATTAAACAATGTTTATTTTTCAGAAACCAGCGGTTGTATTTATCCTTTTGCTGTAAATACTTCATTTTCAACTTTTTCTTGTACGTCTAGAAGGATCATCTCTTTTAAGAGTCCAGCAATATTTGGCAAACATTAGCTGAGCTCAATGACACTAATATATGCGTTCCATTGCAGGTAGCTTAGGAAAACCTTTACCCGCTCATTGCTCACAGATCCAGTTTTTAGGCAAAAAATCTATTAGGAAGTGGAGACAATCGGGTTTCAGAGACAATATTGCATCACTGATCATAGAAATTCTGTAGGATTCATTTGACCAACTGTACTTAGTTCTCGTCTTCTCTGCTACAGATAAATACTTGTAACACACCGTTAAAGGCTTTGAAGGTTCTTTTCTTTCTCACTGAGTGATACATACCAATTCACCAGAAAAAAGAAAAGTTGGTCGCACGACCGACTCAGATTTTCTTTAAACTTAGCACACAGGTTGATTATATAGACGCATGGAAAAATCCAAATTTTTAGGTTCCTGATTCACTTCTTTTCTGAGATACATGCCCTTAAAGTTTGTCCGCCCCTTCAAAATACTAAAAAAGTGATGTTATTTAATCATTTTTTATAAAAAAATGTACTCATGCAATATAAAAGTGTTGGATATCTATGGAAACGAGTTACTTTAGGCATTTAGAAAAAAAAATACTAGAACGTTCATAATGAAAATTGCTAAGGTACAGGGCTCTTTGAAGTTGTCCCCACAAAAACTTGATTTTGCCAATTTTACTAAAATTGAGAAATTTATTCCAAAAAAAGGAAGCAATAACCAAAGGTTTACTCACGTTCTGGTAGTGTACAGAAGTTTACTATAAATGGTTACACAATGCATAACTTGGGTTTCTCACTCCTTCTTGGAAATATTTAAGCTTAAAGATAAGCCATAAGGCAAAAACATGAGATTTTGGCCATTTGACAGCCATTTTTCTCATAAAGGGGGAGCAGTAGAAACTTTAATTTTTTTCTAAAACAGGCTACTGATATGTTAGCTATTCACAGGAAAAGAGTTTACTTTTGGTTATTTCTTCCATTAAGAGATATCCTGCTGACAGTATATGCATGTTTTTCGCGACGACCATATGCTTTTGTTCTCCCTCTCATGGACTTAAAATTAATTAAACCAAAAAATAATGATATATTTATTAATAGCTGTATTGTCTACCCAATATGTCATGAAATTTAATTTATTAAATCATTGAACAATAAATTAGATATTTGATGAAAACAAAAAATAGAATTTCTCCGATGCTTGAACATTATGCATTCATAATTATAAAGTACTAAAGAATTTCTTGAAAAATCAATTAAAATAAAGGAGCTCTGAATATTTATCTCATAAGCAATACCCAATCTTGTGATTGGGATATTCCTGTTTTTAATTGCAGAATTACATGAATATCAGGAAAATAAATGAGGCCTTTTCCTTTGATGTGGGATATTTTATGACAAATTATATTTGATGGGCTACTAACTGAGCATGGTGATAAAGAGCTATTAATTTCAGCATCAAATTCCATTTCACCTTATTAACAGTTAAATATTTACAAAATAATTTAATATAAAGCCATGCTTGAAGAATTAAAATTAGTGCAACTAATTTATTCCCACACTGATCTTTACAAAACTGACATGTGCTTTGCACTGATAAGAACTGACAAGAATAAGTTTACTCCCTAAAATACTAAATCACGGATACCATGAAGCATACATTCTATTAGGTTGGTGCGTATGAAATGTCGGATTCTTAAGTGATTGTATAAAACTGCATATCTTTCTTCAAAAGCTGTTTATTCAATCAAAGTAGGCTCCATTCGCTTCAATACACTTCTCCCAACGAGATTTTAAAGCGTAGATGCCTGTCTTAAAAATATTTTGGTCTTTAGAATTAATAAACTCTGATATCGAGTTTTTTAGACTGTCTACATTTTCATAGTGTTTGCCCCTTAAAAACAGCTCTAAATGCTTGAAAAAATGAAAATCGGTCGGCGAGAGATCCGGTGAATATGGTGGATGCTGCAAAACTTCATATTCCAATGAAATCGGGTTAGCAATGATGAGCATACGTTTAACCGATCCAGCTTATTTCGCTCTGTCAGTGCGTGCGGTACCCACTTGTCCATCTTCTTAACCTTGCCAATCTCAGAAAGGTGTCTCAATATCGTTGTATGGTCAACTTTCATCCTGATAGCAAGTTCCCTCGTGGATACGGCTGGATCCGCTTCCACTAGAGCCTTCAGGTCATCATTCTTCACAGACGTTTTGGGTTTTCCGCTCGGCTCATTTTGCAGTGAAAAATCGCCAGTCCGAAATTTTTCGAACCAACGCTGCACTTTCCGATCGTTAACCGTATTCTCCCCAAACGCTTGGTTTATGTTGCGTGCAGCTCTTGCAGCACTATTACCAAGTTTGTACTCATATAAGAAAATGACGCGAATTTCGGCAGAATTCATATCGGCAATAAACTCAAAAGAAATAACAAAAGGGAAGACCTTCGAGAAAACCTATTTTGCTGAAATGAGTCTCTGGCAATGGACAATACGACTATGAATGAGGTTATGCCAAAGACAAAAATATAACGAAAACAGGGAGACAAACGTCCGCATGTAAAGAGAATCCGACATTTCATACGCACCAACCTAATATTTTCTACAAAATAATACTGCAACAAAGAACGAGGGTATCCTCCTGTTTAGAGCCAATCAGGAATATCCCAATCACAAGATTAGGTATTGCTTATGAGATAACTATTCAGAGCTCCTTTATTTTAATTGATTTTTCAAGAAATTCTTTAGTACTTTATAATTATGAATGCATAATGCTTAGGCATCGGAGAAATTCTATTTTTTGTTTTCATCAAATATCTAATTTATTGTTCAATGATTTAATAAATTAAATTTCATGACATATTAGGTAGATAATACAGCTATTAATAAATATATGATTATTTTTTGGTTTAATTAAGTTTAAATCTATGAGAGGGGAACAAAAGCATATGGTCGTCACGAAAAACATGCATATATTGTCATCAAGATATGTCTTAATGCAAGAAATAACCAAAAGTAAACTCTTTTCCTGTGAATAGCTAACATATCAGTAGCCTGTTTTTAAAAAAATAAAGTTTCTACTGCTCCCCCTTTTTGAGAAAAATGGCTGCAAAGATGGCCAAAATCGCATATTTTTGCCTTATGGCTTATCTTTAAGCTTAAATATTTCCAAGAAGGAGTGAGAAACCCAAGTTATGCATTGTGTAACCATTTATAGTAAACTTCTGTACACTACCAGAACGTGAGTAAACCTTTGGTTATGTCTTCCTTTTTTTTTGGAATAAATTCCTCAATTTTAGCAAAATCGGCAAAATCAAGTTTTTGTGGTGACAACTTCAAAGAGCCCTGTACCTCATCAATTTTTATTATGAACTTCCTAGTATTTTTTTTCCTCAATGCCTGGAGTAACTAGTTTCCATAGATACCTAACACTTTTATATTGCATGAGTACTATTTTTTACATAAAATGATTAAATAACATCACTTTTTTAGTATTTTGAGTTTGCGGACAAATTTTGAGGGCATGTATCTCAGAAAATAAGTGGAGCAGGAACCGAAAATTTGGACTTTTCCATGCCTCTGTGTGCCAAATTTAAAGAAAATCCGAGTCGGTCGTGCGACCCCCGTTCGGTGAGTTGGTATGGAATCACTCCACTATATGTTTTATCCAAAACAGTGATCTTTAAAATTCTGCTCATTTGAAGGTTCGTTAAAAATGTTCTCCTTAACCCTTTATGTCCCAAATTAATAATATCAATGATTTTTTATAGATGTTTTTGGTTTTTTAGTTGAAAATACATCAAAAACATACTTATCGAGTAAAATTTTCCCCTTAGGGTCCCCAAGAAAACTTTCCGATCGCAGGTACCATCTGTCGACCTCTCAGCAAAGAACAAAGAGTGGCACTTAAAAGCTTCAGCATGATTACAGCCATTTGGGATTCATAATACTAAATTAATATAAGTGGGACTTCTGAGTCACGTAGGGGCATAAAACTTTGCTGCAATATATCTTAGGAATTACCCTCTAAAGTATTGAAAAATCATCTTTGTTCACAAAGTTCTTCATAATACCCAACAGAGCGAACATATAGGTAGAAGTAGAAATGAGTGGATCTGCTATAGACTCATTTTCAGCATTTCTCGCCCTGCAATTTAAATTTTTTAAAATCCCATGATGTATTATGTAGTGAGATTTTCTGTCGCAACCTTAAAGAAGTTTAAAGGCGGTTAGATCTATGGGAGGCGTTTCTTTCTGCCGAAAAAAAATAGAATATTAGTGAGAGTTCACTACCTTATTGGCTCTGTATCTTGAAAACAAGAGCTAACTTCACTTTTTTTATGGCGGTTTTCGTGCAAGTCAAATTGCTTCGGAAATTTCTTATTTTGAACGGAATACATTTTTAGTGTTGAGTAGCGATATTAGCCACCTCTTCAGAAATTACGCTAGTACAGTTGCTCCGACTAGTCGTGTATCCGTTATTTTTTCTGAAACTGGTTGATGTTCTGGATTGTTTTTATCCTTTAAGTAGGAGGGATAGGGGAGGTTGCAATTATTTCTTATGTGTATCCCTTTAACTGCTCCCTTTGACTTTAATAAAATCTAAAAGTATTGTTTTATTCCTCCTGACGAAATGCAATCTTGAGAAAACATTGACATTGGTGTAGAAATATTTTCGTTTTAAGATATAATACTGAAACTGCTTAGTAATGAAAACGAAAAGAAATATCTCCAGTCGCAGGAAACTTGCCCTGGTAAGCAAGAAGTTATCTCCAAATTGCTTTTCTTTTAGAGGTTTTCCCTCAAAGAAGAATGAAGCATTTGAATCGGTTATTCCGGAAATTAATGTGCATTTCCATTGGACTTACGCCTTTTCTGAAATAATGGATTCTTTTATTTTTTACTAGTCTATTTTTGGTGACTTACCGTGCATTGATTTATTAAAATTACTAGTACTTCTTGCATGCTGCATGTAGTCGAAAGTAAGTCGTTACGTAAACAAATGTATGCGAAAAAAGATAGAGTTCTGAACTTACACGTATCAATAAGACGAGAATCAGAAGCAGCAAAAGTACCCCAACTCCTATGCTGACAAATATGATCCATTGATCGATTTCTTCTGCAGGTGGTGGTCCAGAATGGACGATAACAGTACTAATCTGCAAATATAAAATAAGTAAGCATTTTCAGTATAATTAAACTATTTTTTTATTGGTAAAAGTATTGAAACGCGATTTGTCCAAATACAGAATATTCGTGCCAAATGTGGCAAAGTTTTAAGTCAACGCCAAAAGTTGCCTTAAAAAGGGAAAGGCAACTTTCCTTTAAAGAAAAATTGTTCATATTTACCTCCTTTTTGTCTGGATGGTTTTGAATTGGCTGAATGTCTTTTTCTCCTCTGATAGATACGTATCCTTGTGTTACATATTTTACTACAGACCATTCATCCTGTTAATACAATGCAAAAATTAATTTTTAAAATTAGTATCTTGTTGTGAGGCGTTCAAGTTCTCAAACTGGAACGTCATACGAGGGGAGTCGGAAAAAAAGTTTCCCCTGTTGATAGTTGTCAGAGTTGTGCATGAAAATCGAAAATTAGAATGACTCATTAACCCTTTAAGCGGTTTGCCCGTACGGTGTACGTGCTACCCGAAATTGGCCTCATCTGGTTTGCCCGTACGGCGTACGGGCATCGATATTTTCAGATTTCCTTTTCTGGTTTTCCCGAACTGTTCGGAAAATTGTAAACCTCAAAATTCACAGTAAGTGAAATTTTTGCATAATTTGTAAACAATTCATTACTGCATGCAGAATGTACTTGAAAAAAGCAAATATTTCGGGATTTTGTGACCAAAATTGTAAAATAAAAAATATTGTAAAAGCATTGAAAACGAAAAAAAAAAAAAAAAAAATTTTAAATTCTTTATATTCTTATTCTGTTAAGTATGGTACTTAACTATATGCAATAAAAAAATATGCCTTTTTTGTAAGCATTTCTGGTAAAATAATTGACCGCTTAAAGGGTTAAAGATAAGACATAACTTTATTTTTCCACATAAGTCCCAGGGGCATTCAGATATTTGTCATACCGGTTGATAAGCTTCAAAAAGCCCTCCAGGAAAAACTCAGGGTTTTGCATACCGAAGAAGCGTTTAAGGCGTTTCTTTGACTTCAGTATTACTTCCAAAGCATCTATCGCCAAGATTCCTCTTCAAAGCTAGAAACTTACGGAAGTTACTCGGTGCGAGACCAGGACTGACGTAGGCATTTTCAACCACGAGTAGCAATATAATTTTGCATTGCCGTCGCCGAGTGTGACTTCGAATTGTCATCCAACATCAGAACGCTAGATCTGAGAAGGACAGGTCGCTTTTTCTGAATCGCTTCTTTCAATTTCGTCAGTCACAGTGCCTCATAGCATCATCAGTATTGCAAAGCCCTGATGTTTTCCTGGAGAGCTTTTTGAAATTTATCAAAGGGTATGTCAAAGGGAAATTTATCAAGGAACAAATGTTTTAATGTGCTTAGTACTTAAGTTAACAAATAAAGTTGCGTCGAGTGTCGTATCGTTCATGTCTCCTTATATTGCTTGACTTTCTTTCCCACTCACCTCTACCCACAGTCGCTAGAGGAAACTTATTTTTCGATTCACCCTCGTATATCTCTTTGTGAAATTTAAATTGCTTGCATAATGCTTAGTTTGTAACGTATTGCATTTTTACAAGTGTTATCACTTTTGGTTCGTACTCGATTTTTTTCTTTGACTTGCTAAGGTTCAATGCAATGGTTCTAAGCTCTTCTTACTTAATAGCTGATGATTTTAACTTCATTTTGCATTCAATCACAACCCCTTTTTATGTTTCCGTGAAAGACCGATAGCAGGTAAATATCAGCCTTCGCGGGTAAATGTCAACACTCACATAGCAAATCATTCCGTTGAATCACTATTCAATTTTGACATTCTCCAACTTTCACAGAAACATATACACATATATATATATATTTTTAAAAAATGCTTTTTCTTTTTCCAGAAGTAATGCTGCAACAATGTCGTAGGAATTTAATGTCTTTATAAAAGGATTGTTTTCGTAAAAAGCACATCAAATACTGTACACTCCCGATTATCCGCGGAATTGGGTGGCACAAGTATAGCGGATAACGAAAATCGCTGATGGAGAAAGAAGGCATACATAGGGGTTAAAAAATGTCTATTGCTAACATAAAACGCGACAGTATTGTACATAAAACGCGATATTAGCAGTGAAGATAGGTACAGTATTAAAAATTATTTGTATTTTAAGTTCTGAAGCACACATGAAATCTATAAAGGAATAGTACTTTGGATGACGCCCAGGTAAAGCAATTTATACAAAGTACGCTGCATCCTTCTGTAAGAAATATTAAGCAAAAACAAATGTAATTTCACTGAAAAATTACTATTTTCCCCGAGACCATGGTGGATAATCGAGAGTATACTGTACTTTTTTTTTAAAAAACTGGGGAGGGGTGTCACAATTCTAATGGATTAAAATTTAAGGCTACAATGACATAAAACTCCTCATAAATAGTACATTTTTAATTTAAAATCAGATATGACGAATTCACACATTCATTTACCTATCCTCAATCATCAACCAGTGGCAGTTTAGTTTTGGGTACTTTTTTTTGAATTAGTAATGAGTCATTTCATTTTGAATGGTGTGCCCGTCATCCAAGATTGCGATTCTGCTTATTTTTTAGCTAAAATGATTCTGTGGCCGACTACTGGAGCATTTACCAGTATTGACAACAGCTTGGATTTTAACGTAATTTTTTTTTTTTTAATTTCTGAAACAAGTAGTGATTAACTATCAGAAAGATTCATTCTAAAGTTTTACCTTGTTTTTGTTGCTGTATTGATAGCTGAAAGTTCTAGGTTAGCTAAGATCAACAAAAAGATCCCTTAAATTGCCGACTACTGGAGCACTTACCCTATGCTTCAGAACGTGGGTCGTTTTAAAAATATTTCTTATAAATTTGAACAGCTCTCCTATCAAAACAGCTTTAAATCCTATCAAAAGATTTAACGCGTCGTCAGATTCACTTATTTCTTTTTTCACTTTTCAGTGACCACAGTAGCTACGGTTTTTGTATTTTCGAAAGTGTATCAACTATCCCGACACCATTTTTAATAATGGTTATTTTTGACCCTTCCTTTATTTCGGGGCGCATTTATGCACTTTTGCGAGCTGACATTCTCCTTTTGAAACATTTTGTTTTCGTAGTTGACTTGCAAAATTTAACATCTGAATTAATAAGTATGAGTGGAAAGTATTTCTGAACGTTTGTTATACTTTGTGGATACATCCCTAACACATATCACACATAATTTTTCATTAACATGTCCAAAAATAATAATAAAATCTTTAGAGCCAAATATAAAAAATTTTGACGACAAACATATCTCAGGCCCAAGTTCATAATGACAGTTAGTCACGGTTCAAAATGATTGAAAATACCCTTGTGTGAATTACTTGTGACAGCAATGTTTTTCTAAAATATTTTATCTGATATGCGTCATTTCCAACAAAACTTTAAATTTAATGAACTAGTTTCTTTTAATCAAACATAATGACGCTTCTTATCAAACTTATCAACTTTATTTTTTATACAAAAGGTAACGAATGGGTATGACTAATAATACAGTAAACTTATTAGGTAAATATATTCCGCCTTATAAAGGTAAACAGCAGTATATGCAAATTTTTAAGGTTTTTTTTAAAAAATCATATCTTGTACTTTAGCTTTATTGTATAAGCTTCTTTATTTGGTTTTCGCTGAAAATAAAGCACGAAAAAGAAACGTCAAATTGAAGCGTTTTTCTATTGTTAGTAGGGGCACTAACAGCAGCACGTATTTCTTCATATATCTCAAAAATTCATTTCTGCATATACTGCTTTTTACATATAGTACATAATATATACGTACCAAAAATTCATCAAATATGGATCCGTCAATCAGGAAAGAAGCGGTGATTCTTGCAACTTTTTTGGCGTCTAAAAAAGGCGACGCATAGCAGTGGATCTCTTCACAAACAGAAGTTTTGCAGTTCTAACAAAACAGTCAGTTTTTAAAAATGAAGTCAGACACTACAGAAACAAAGTGATTTCATAGAATTCTATGCATTTCAATGATTTTTATTTTAAAACAGAATTTTTTTTTATTATGGCTCTGTTATTACTGCGCGGCAAAAAAAAAAAAAAAAAAAAAAAAAAAAAAAGAAAGAAAGAAAACCCCTCAAAATGCTGGTATACTAACCAGGAAAGTACTCGATCATGGAATAATGAATTTTTTTTTAATGAGTACCAATTGAAAGAGCATTGTGAAACATGTTTCTGGACGCATGTGTTTTTGCCCTCGCATCCCCGTTATCGAAATATAAGGTCTTAAAGTCAGCTGATTTGTTTTGAAAATTCGCCAATTTTAGCGAGTTATATTGAAATCAGGAAGCTGTGGCGCGATTTACTATTTGCGTCTAACCAGAAACCTAATTCCCATCTTTGGTCATCTGCAAAGCTTGTGAAAGAAGGCTTTACAATAATATCTTACTTTACTTGTGTATGTTAAAGCAAAAAGCTACTATCAAGCCTATGACGTGGAAAGCAGACAGCTTTTTAAAGAGGAAAAACAACTTTAAACAACATCCAAATTAAATTTTATCTTATTAAGTTGCGATGAAAGCAGGTCCCTTGTTTAAGGGCCTAGGAGGTGATATCTGAACCTCTCCTTTTTTTTTTAAAGTGTACAATTCTGTAGTATGGGGGGGGGGGGGTGATATTTGCTTTTTATCACGGGGTATGTAGGAATGCTTTTTGTTGCTTTTCAATAAATAAGTATTAATTATGTACTCTTTGACCTTCCCCTGTAACTTTTTAAAGGGACGAGACAGGGTAAAAGCATATTTCTGAGTTTTGAATGTATTTTAAGTATTAAAGTTTTTTTTTTTGAACTGCTCAAAATTTAATTGAAATTTGTTCAAATAAAAAAATCAAATAGGAATGAGGTGTTTTCTCTGCGGTATTTCGAAAAAAAAAATTGTTCGCTCGAATAGAACTTGTTCCCTCAAAAGTTATAAGCAAGGACAAGGGAAAAAATTGAAAATTCGAAATTGAATGAAATATTATTCAAATTAAAAAGTCGAAATGGGATGTCCTCACTGAGATCTTTCGATCAAAAAAAAAAAAAAAAAAAAAAATCGAATCGGACTATGCACTCAAAAGTTATTGCGGGGGGGGGGGCAGAAGAACTGAGCAATAAACAGACTGACAGGTACACAGCTTCCGCAGCTCAAAACCCAACTTTCCTATTTTAAATTTCTCTATGTGTATAAAATTATTTTCATTAGGTTTTGCTTTTTCGACTTTATTGTTTTGAGCGTTTCTTTTCAATGCATCAGGCTTTCTTTCATGATTTTTTTCGCCTATTTTCTACTTTTACAGAAAAGTAAGCTAAAACTTGTATTAATTTACAATTTTGTTAATCTTTTCCTACCCTTTGAACATAGTAAAAGTTAGTCCAGTGTTAAACAGTACGAAATTAACATGCAATATGTTTTACATTTACGTTACAGAGACTTTTCGCTACAGTGACCACTTTTGTTTGAACCACTTTTTTGCAGAGGTTTTTACAATGAACGTCGACTCTATTAGTATTTTATAAGAATAAAAATAACTGTTTCCCCTCTACCCTTGATGTAATTTTCGACATGAAGATAATTTTGTAGCTACTGAAATTTCCAATTTGTTTTCTTTTAAAAATTTTATTTTTTCTCGATTTCAAACAAATAAATATAATGTTTTTGCTAACAGTGAGCAAATAGTGAAACTTCTTGTAGCGATATTTTTTTTTTTTTTTGAAATAAGAACTCATATCATAACCCATGACAATTTAATTTCTACCTCAAAGACTTTATTTCATTTTTTGTACATGAGCTCATACTAAGCTGCTCCTCATACTAAAATAACTAAAATTCTAAAATGTATTGTTATGATGCGTAAAAAGATAAAACTTTAACTTCGTTCTGAAGTTTTCGCTCCTCTGGATAAAGATACGTAACGCATCTTTTACTTTCCTTGCAAATGACCAAACATGGAAATTACGAGATGCTTTGCAAGCGGCAAACGGAGAAATCGGGAGGTAGCTTCAATTTTTTGCCAAGTCTTCTAATTTGGCGACTTTTCGGCCGACTTTGCGACCCCTTATCTCGGGGACAAGGGCACTTGATCTTTGGGTCAAAAACATGTCGCAGTATGCTCTTTTGAACGGTACCATTTTAAACTTTTTTCATTATTACTTAAGTCGAGTACTTTCCTGGTAAGATAGATACCTAAAGAAATCAAATTGTAAATTACCACTTTCCTTGACAACATCAGGTCATTGGGAAGGACCTCGTTGAAAGTAAATTTCGGATTTAATGAATAAGTCCCCCCCCCCCAGTGTATACTTGAAGTTATTGTTTGATATTGATTTGCTTCGATCTGTCTTAAAGTTTTGTAGAATTTCATTTTGGAAAAAAAAAAAAGATACTATTGCGCAACTTACAACAACGAAGTCTTTTCTCTTCGTGATTGTTGTTTTCCTGTCGGAATGTGAATAAACCGTGTCATCTCCCATGTTCTTCTGTTTATTAGAACTATATGTTTGAGTAGTACTTTCCTTGGAGTCGTAACTATTTGGTACGTCCTGATTTCCAGACGCATTTCTGCGTGCCAGCTTGCTTTGGAGATAAGTAATGTTACAGTACACTGGAACTGTGACAGACCTTCCAAAGTCAGCCTGCGAAGAAAAACTGCATTGTAACTTTGTAACAACATCAAAGTGAAATTAAATACAGTAAAAGTTGGAACACGGAGAGATGGCTTGTGACCTTGAAGCGGAAAAGAACCTCTTAACTTTATAATAGTAGCATCAGGGAGATCATGCAGGCAGTAAAAACTTCAACGAACAAAGTAAAAAAAAAAATAATTTTCTCTCAGATCCTAGCTATTCTAAAATGGAGCGGTCAGTTTCCACCTCAAGGTCACGTACCATCTCTTTGTGGTCAAGCTTTAACCTCTCGTTTTATCGCACTCGTCCAGAGACAATAACAAAAAGCAAAACTTCTGATAATATGATATAAACAAGGTCATAAAAAGTATGGATTCAATTAACGTAAAAGTTAATGACATGTACATGTACTAAAAGATTTGTTTATTATCGTGGTTAGGAATCGAGATGGGAGCTCAGTTCACGAATTGCTTAAAAGAATAGAATCTTTCGACTGAGGGAATGTAATACAATTCCCCATTAACGAACGCTAACTCTTTTAGTGAATCGATTCTTTTAGTGAATCAAGTGTTTTAGTGAATCGCCAAGTGAGTATTCATTCACTTGATCATCATCCTTACTTAGGATGATTTTCCAAATAAAATAATAACAAAAGAAAATTACTCTGCTAAATTTTCTTTTAAGATTAAGTAAATAAAAAAATATTTTTGTTTTACGTGTAATACGAATCGAAAGGCAGTTTAAACTGCAAGGAATGAAGCATATAAAAATTATGCCAGCTTTGATTTAAAAAATATTTTAATTTAAATCCTTTTCCTGAGAAATACGTATGACATTTTTTAAAAATGATGTGTGATGCTAAATGTGAAGAAACATTTTGTTAAAAATATAAATAGGATTTTTCGGGGGACAAAGCAAAAGCACGATGCATCCGAATGAGCGATATAATGAGGCGCAATGTAACGAGGTTTCATCTTAGAATTCCCCCCTTTTTTAAATTTGACTTCCTTCGAACCAAGTAAAGTTTTAAAATATTTTTCTGAAGCATTATAACACTAATAAGTATACATTTTATTAACGATTTGAGCACACAACATTTTTGAGCGTCAAAATCATCCATGTAGGATATCATATACAACGATCATTATTAAAGTAAACAGAAAAAATGAATTTCAGCTTGTTTGGTTGCTTTACATGCTTCGTCACATTACTCATTGCCGACAATAATGGCACAGCTCAAAAAGTTGAGAAAAAATATCACAACATTCGATTTAAAATCTAAATTTAATGCTCTTATCTTGCCTCTAAACACACTCAAAGAAAGTACGTACATACTTGTAATTGGTGCGTGTTGGAGTATAAATGATAAAATTAATAGTAACACATGAAATTTCATAATTCAGAAGAAAGTTTTTCAAACTTTGATGAATTCTACAAAAACCAACAATAAATATAACATCATAAATGATTTGCACATATTGTATCTTTGAAAATAAATCGTTTAAAAGTAGTATTGCGTAAAATCTTGAATCTAAATCTTCTTTCTTAACATTGCCTTTATTGATGCTAGTGAGTAAAGTGAAAAAAAAAGAAAAAAAGCTCGGTAATATATTAAGTCGATATGTTAGTATCTAGTATACTTTTAGAACAGATTTTGTTGACGATAGTGGGCGGATTTAAGGCAGAAAAGGGGCAACACTTATAGAATGTAAATTCTTTCTACCGTCACTGCCCCTTCCCAACCCCATCAGAAAAAGAGGTTCAGTAGTTCTGAACTGACAATTTCAGAGACTCTCTCAAAAGTAGCGGTGTACAATTTTTTAAAATTTTTGTTAAAAACATTGCATTGTGTTCTTGTAAGGAATTACAAAAACGATGTTAAATATTTCTGATTGAAGGAGGGAGAGTAGATGCCGAATACTCATGATAGCCATGAAATTTGTCAAGTAGACATTATCGTTAGTATCAAGTTGCCATCACACAAATAGCTAATATCTAGTACATCTAGTATTTTTATTGATGAAATCACGTCTAAAAAGGATTAACATTAATTTACTGTTGACTGATTTTTATTTCTTTCTTGAACAATGATCAATAAACAAAAAGAACAGTGAAAAATATTAAATAAAACAATGCAGCATATTGTATAAGAATGTTACCTTGACGCTAAAGTCAGAAAGGAAATTCACCAAGCCATCTTTTCCCAGAAATGACGTCGGCACGTAGAGTTTAATGTCAGCAACATTAAATGGGCTTGGTCCTTGATTCCACACCTAATAGTACGAATAAACGGGCTACATGAATAAAGGGTAACATTTAAGAAACTGCCATTATTTATATCAGTTACCCAGATTTCTCAGGTGTCATACACTCTCTAATATGCATGCTCCTAACATCGTAAATGTGCTCATTAGACAGCCTGTATGAAGGATGCTCTATGCTAAGGCCCGTCATTCAGTGGGGTCAGAGGGCTGGTTTTGAGAAATCAATGTATTTACGTATAAAGGAGCGTGGTTTTTGATGTTTTCCGATGAAATTGCACTGTGTTTTCACCCTTACCCTCCCTGAAAAAACTTGAAATGAAGGGCCTGTCTATGCTGTTGAGATTGGAATTGGCGTTGCCTTAAAATCTAAGCTTTAATGAAAATTGGTTAGTCACAATATGGAAATAAACTTTTATACATGTGTTTCGGAGTTGCTTTAGTTTTACACAGCTTCACAGAAATAAAATCCTTGATCAAAACGGACTCTTTTATACACTGTCCGGCATATCAACCTCCCGGAGAGAGCACCGAGGAAATCGTGGTAGGAATACACTGGTGGAAGTGCATGTATCGATAGTGATGCACGGCAATTTGCAGTAGTCGTAGTAACGAAGAGCGGTGAGCATCGTGTGCGTGTTGTAGAGGAGTATATTCGTTATGTTTGGTTCTGAGACTGCTACTCAACAAGCATTTCGCATTTGGTTCTAACTTATTCAACCTGATCCTCTTGGGTTAAAAACTAATCGCGTTTTGAAGATCTGTGCGCAGGATTCTTCAACCACTCTTCTAGGGCAATCGCAGGGCAGCTGCATGTCTCAGCGCTGAACACTTTGGAGATTGCTCGAGGGACGTTCTCTTGCGGCTCTCAAGTTTGATACCCAAGCGTGAGTAGTTTTTCTAGCTGAAACAGTCTAAACTGTCGGTCAAGCTGGAACCGAATGCGAAATAGTCGCTGAGAAATAATAACAGGGCCACCAATCCATTACTTCAGAGTGTTGTGGAAGAATATGCTCTTCTACAACACACGAACGCTGCTCACCGAGCTTCGTCATTGCAAAGTTGCAATAGAGTAAGTAGCCATCATACTCTGTCTCTGAAATTGCGCACGTATAAACCTGCTATCGAGTCTCTGTAACCAACATTTGGTAACTCGTGTCCCATAACACTAAACTGTCAACTCGCACAACGCTCTGTTCAATTGTGGAAGGTGATATACCCGATGCATGGCAGGCCCGTAATTTGGGAGCCACAGGGGAGGGGGGTCAATTCCCCCCCCCCCGACTTTGAGAAATCAATGTATTTGCACATAAGTGGGCGTGTTTTTTGTTGTTTTCTGGTGAAATTGTATTGTGTTTTTACCCTTCTCCCCCCCCCCACGGAAAAACTTGAAATGACGTCCCTGATGCATGGACAGAAAACATTTTCTTTTTACGCAAGTAGAGAATGAAGGTGAAAAATCACTATTATACTTCTGGTTGGCGAGAAATTACTCTTACACTTTCATATACTTACGTAATACGTGTGACTTAAGGAAATTGATGTGTCTTCCTTTCTTTTCCCGTCGTAAGCAACTTGTTCTGGATTTGGATTGCTGAAATATTCATTAAAAACAGCAATATTTATAAGAATATTTTCATTGATCATTATATATTTCAATCAGTAAACACTTACCCTTCAATACTAACGTCAGAAACAGCTTTAAAAAGGATGGGAATTCTTAAGCTATTATCTTCAGGAGCCATTTCAATGCTGGTAGTTTTTGTTTCAATGTATATGTACACCTTTTCTTGGTCAGTTGGAATTTGACTTACATCAAGTTTTATTTGAATATCTATCTAATAAAAAGCTTATTTTATATATATATATATATATATATATATATATATATACATTTCATTTATATATATATATTTCATTTTAATTGCCCGTTGCAATATATATATATACACATATATACATACTCACACATAGTCAGTCAAATAAAGTTCCTTCCTACCCTCTTAACTTCGGAACTACTGCTGTTATACTCGTAGAAATGGTACTAAATAGATTAAAGCAGCGATGCGCTGCTGAATAAAAATACTTATTGCCCCACCTGGTGAAAAACTACAAAGTTAGTATCCCTATCTTGAAAATAGAGCAAGCTGGGCTAAAGAAGTCATTTACAAAGTTGTAGCATCATCTATTTAGTTTGAAATTACACCTTGTGGACAGTAAGACCTAGGAGGTTCAGCGCTTGTGGCGAAGATATCCCCCCCTCTCGTGGATGACTTGGGGGGAAATTGTTCATAATAACACACTCAAAATAACAGTAAGAAAGTGAAAACAGATGTGGGAAAGAAGAGGTAGAACTGGTGCAAAGTAGCGTATAAACGATTAATAGTGTGGTACAGGTACATCTTCAAACTTTTCTCAATTAAATCGTATACTATCAATAATGTCTTCAAAAACCAAGTGGTAATCATAACATATCATAGCTGCTTTGAGTATGTTGTAGTATTTGAGTATGAATTTATATCAGAATCTGTAAAACGGTAAAGCTTTTATTTTCTCCAATGCTGTTATTTTCCTGAAGATGTGGCAGTACTGTTAGCAGCTGAGGAAAGAGTCTTTGAATATTTGCGAATCAACACTTATCGAAATGTAAGTTTTCTTCACTTAGAAATAGTTGTGTTCCATACTTTTCAAATTGCAGAAATGCAATAGTTTCCAGTATATATTAAAAAAAATATTCAAAACAAAACGGAGTGTTTTTATATTTACAGACCTGAACTCTGCACAATATGATTCTTAAGTGCAGTTTTCCCACAGCCATGGACAACCCAAAATTTTAATCAGAGCATCATAAGATTGAAGATATATGAAAAACCGAAGCTTATACTCTGTATCATTATGTTTAATTTTTAACTCATTTACTTGTATCTCACCTGTTTGCCTTTTTTGAATGGATTTCCCAACTCACAAATCAAGCAAGTACTATTTGTCTGCCTCTGTTGATCAGAAGTTATGGAGCAAAAATCTTGATTTATTATATTCATTTCCGATGGGAAGTATATGAAGAGTTCAGATAAATATGCTGGCTCCTTTTTGTTTGTAACCTTTATAGATACTTTAAGGTTGTTGTCTTTTCCAATTATTAAGGGTACATTTCTGAAATTAGAAAGTACAAACGTTGTAGTTAGACATTTTTAGAAATAAAAAGCAGAAAATGTGTAAGATTCAACCTTAAAGGATTGGTAAATTTTCTTCGCCCTCATCCAACAAATAAGTATTATAATCAAGCCGTTAAGCTACAAAATCCTTAATCTATCAACTTATAGTGATGATTTAGAAACTCTATGGGCTTGAAACTATAGTTTTTGTTATTTGAAAGTTTTAAAAGAGCGATTATTGTTATTGTTACCGAAGGCAGAAATCGAAAATCCGGGTATTTTCCACTTCCTTTAAATTCAAAATATCCGGATTTTCAGTTTCTGACTTCTGTTTCGGTCGGTTTTCTGCTGATGTGGAGCCAGGCCCTAATGTTTTACTCATCCTGCAAACAATAACAATAATCGCTCTTTTAAAACTTTCAAATAACAAAAACTATAGTTTCAAGCCCAAAGAGCTTCTAAATCGTCACTATAAGTTGATAGATTAAGGATTTTGTAGCTTAACGGCTTGATTATAATACTTATTTGTTGGATGAGGGCGAAGAAAATTTACATATCTTAGATTATAATCACTCACCGAAATTGTTCAGTCATCTCCGCAGTCACTACTAAATCAGTATGACATGTGTCGTCACTTCCACAACCAGTTTGGAAAGTTATCTTTTACATAAGTAAGGGAAGAATAAAGAGTTAATATTTCATACGACATATAAATTGTAAGAAGTAGTAAACTACGCAGGTTATTCACAATAACCCCAGTTATTACATTATGCTAGTCGTGACGCAACAAAAAAAAAAGTATACGATGTATATAAAAATGCGATGTAACCGATATCATGAAAAGTAACGATTAATTTTACGTGCAAATAAATGCTTTGATGCACATCCATAGGGGAAGATTTGAGGTCATATTCCCAACCAAACGTTCAAGTTTTCATTTTCAGACCATAGAAAATGACTAAAATGAACCATTACCCCTTCCGAAAATGTTTCCTGGCTACCCCACTGTGCACGTAAATTCTTTTATTTTTGTATCAGAACAACTTTACGAATAGGAAAAAATTCAGCTTACCAAATGTTCATTTAAGTTAAAAAAATAATTTAAAATAGTTCAGTTATTTTTGGTGAAATAAACTAATGTTATAAGTTTAACTGTAGTAACTTTATATGAAGGGAAAACAGCTCATCTTTGTTAATCGATTAAAAAATTTGAATATTCCTGCGATATATAGTCCATTTCAATAGTCTTAAATTTAAAGCAAGGTTTTTTTTTTTTTTTTGCTTTTTATTGTTCAGGAGACAATGAGAAGCGTGATATAACAAGGGGTTGCTGTGTTGAAAATAAAATACACTACATTTTCAATTCTCGTTAGGTATGAAATATAATTTCATTTTAAAACCTTTATTCTTCTCCATATTGTAACTCAACCAAAATGGAAAAACTTTTCTGTAACAATCAAATACAGAATAAAACTAAAGTAGGTATACTGTAGTAATGTCAACGTGATGCTTGATCCCTTGAGAAAGCTCATTTATGTTTAGGTTGAACGAAGAGAAATTCGTAGACTCGCACAAGGTCAATAACCGTTATCGCATTGTACATTTTTCTTCAATCCTATGGTAATGTAGTGAAGTGAATTCACTGATTCCTGCGAGGAGACAACTCAACTCGGCAGAGCGAGAGTTGGCGAGAAATTAATGAAATTGAGTGTTCGAATGTTGCATTAAAGTTGCATTAAAGAGTTGTATATTATTACAAGTTAAATAAACATAATTGGAGTCAGATAGTTGTGTTATTAAAATACAAAGCACACCCAAAACCTACAGTGGTGACTTGCGGACTGGTTTGTGCAGGAATAATGCAGAACAACACAGAAGTCCAAGGACAAGATTTGCATACGGGCGATTCACCTGC